>JAWWEW010000038.1:10573874-10627065 GCA_035583185.1 Anabacerthia variegaticeps
GCGAGGGCTGGTGTGTGTGTGTGTGTGTGTGTGTGTGTGTGTGTGTGTGTGTGTGTGTGCGCGCGCGGGGTGCACGTGTGTGCGCGGCTGTGCACGTGTGTGTGTGCGGGCTGCACTTGTGTGGGCACATGTGTGTGCACCGCGGGGCTGCGAGCGTGGGGCAGGGGCGTGTGGGGCGGGGGATTGCGGTGGGAGGTCGGGGCGGGGGGGGAATGCTGCGTGTCGTGGGGGGAATGCTGGGGAGAGCTGTGTCACTGCAGAAATGATTAGGGATACGGGGTACGGTGGGGGGCTGTGTCACCCCAGAAGTGCTGGGGATGTAGGGTACAGGGGTGTCACCCCAGGGGTGATGGGGTGCGGGATATGGCGGGGGGCTGTGTAGCCCCAGGGTTAATGGGTGTGTGAGTGGGAGGGTGCATTTAACCCCAGGGGTGATGGGGGTGTGGGGTGCGGCGGGGGGATATGTTGCCCCAGAGGTGATGGGTTGCGGGGTATGGCAGGGGGCTGTATTTCACCCCGGGGGTGATGAGGTGCAGGGTACAGCGGGGGATGTGTCCCCCAGGAGTGATGGGGTGCAGGGTGTTGTGCCAGGGCTGTGTGTGAAGGGGTGTGACAGCACGAGCGTGGGAATACGGTGACAGTGCGTGGCACTGCTGACCACCCGGATTGCTGTGCCCGTGGGCGCTGCGGGTGAGCATCTCTGTGAGAGCTGCAGGCAGAGCCCCTGGGTTGCTGTTGTATGCGGGGGGGGGGGAATATGTGGTCCTTGTGGGGTGCAGGATGAGGGGTGCAGTGTGTGGGCTCATGATGGGGGATGCAGGATTTGAGGCCTCCCTCCCCAGGGCCAGGTGCTTGCAGGCCCCCAGAGCTGCCAGGGCTTGGTCCCTGGGACACCCCGATGGGGGTTGGTCAGGGATCCAGCCCCCTCCCGCCCCCCCCCCCAGCTCTCAGGCACCCGGGGATGAACCCCCATGGCCTCTCTTCGTCCCCAAAGGCTGCTGCTGCAACCAGATGGCCCCCTCGGGCCCCCTCCGCCAGGCCTGGCAGCGCTCAGCAGGAGCAGGCATCCCTCTAACAGGATTTGCAGTGTGATGGAGGAAAGCGCCTTCGCCCTTCTCGGAGGAGAGCTGGGCTGGCGCGGGGCCGCTGAGGGAGAAAATGGCCACGGGCTGGTTGCTTGCCCCCCGTCTCCTGCCCCCAAATGTGGCTTGTCCTCTCCAGAAGCCCCGGGACAAGGGCAGGGAGCTGGGAAGGGAGAGAGGAAGCTGGAGGGAGGGATAATAGCAGGGACAGATCAGGAGCAAGCGATGGAGGTAAAAATAGATCCACTGAGTAGAGGAGGGGCTAAACGTGAGAGAAAACCCTGAGCAGAGGCAGGTCGGTGGAGGAGCCCCTTCGGGAGGGGCCCTGCATCCCAGCGGGGTGCAGGGGACCCGCCCTCCCATCCCCAGGGCAGAGGGGGTCCCGGACCCCCACACTCGGGGCCACTGAGGGGATGCCTGGGGGGAAATACCTGCCTGCTCCCATTTCCGCAGCCCAAGCACGCGGGCGGATGGACAGGACCTGCAGGGCTCAGTTGCCAAATTGCTGGGATGCAGGTGGGCAGGCATCCCGAGGGAGTGCTGGCAGCTGGTAGATCCCTGAAGAGCCTTGGATTCAACCCCCTCTCACTTTTCATTTCCAGCAAGCACGAAGCTGAGCTGGGGACAGAGGTACCAGGGACAGAGGGACAAGGTGCCTGGTGACCTGGCAGCAGCCAAGGTGAGCTGCCCTCCGGCACGGCATGCACCCTGAGTCCCTGCCCTTTGGGAGCTGCCGGTGACGGCAAGTGGGAGAGGGAAGTCAGAGCAAAGGAATTTGCAAACACATTCCTCAGCGCCACGAGGATCCCACTGCGAGTAAACAGGAATAAAGGCCGGGCTGGGGTGAAGTGAATGCTGCCTCCGGTTCCTGCGAGACCCTCCCTGGACTCACCTGCCCCAGGCAGTGCCCAGCACCACCATCCCCAAATTACTGTGTCCAACTGCAACTGATCTGGCGTGGGAAGTGGCAGCGAAGGCGAAGAAGAGGGCTGCTGAGTGACTGCCAGTGTCACGATAACATCCCAGCGAGGCTGCAGGAAGCCGACGCTTTGATTGCCCACCCAAGAGCATCCTGCAAGGCAGGCAGGATGCCAATGTAAGCCCTGCCTTCCCCTGCCTGCCCTGATCTCACACCTGGCACCCTCGGGGCCGGCTGGAGAAGAGGGGCACAGGGCCCGCTGGCACTGCCCCGTCTCCCCAGGATGCTCTCCCGCGCCAGCAGCTGCTCCCCGTGCTCGTGCTCCTGCTCCGCAGCCAGACCGAGATTGAAAGCTCAGCAGGCTGCCAGTATGTTTTAGCCTCATGCAGGCGTCCCTCAGAGACCCCAGAGCAGTGGACAGTAATGTGAAAACGATACTCATGTCGTGTCTGAAAGGGCAACAGGTCATCATTAAAATGGAGGCGATGAAGATCATCCACCCGGAGAAGTTTTCGGAGCTGCAGGCCTCGCAGCCGCGCTATGCGCCAGCCCCGCGCCGCGAGCCACCACTCGTGGCCAAGCGCGCATGGCCCTCCGAGTCCGAGATCATCGTCAACCAGGCGTGCGGGGACATCCCCGCCTTGGATGCCACCCCCGGCCCCCTGCCGCTGCCCCGGACTCCCCCCCTGCCGCGGCGAGAGCGCGGGTACCAGAGCCAGCGGAAGGGCAGCTCGGAGGTCTGCTACCACCGGCAGCCGCCGTCGGACGAGGTGATCGTCAACCAGTACGTGCTGCACCCCTCGACGCCCTGCGAGCCCCTCGAGTGCCCCACCTGCGGCCACATGTACAACTTCACCAACAAGCGGCCCCGCATCCTCTCCTGCCTGCACTCGGTGTGCGAGGAGTGCCTGCAGATCCTCTACGAGTCCTGCCCCAAGTACAAGTTCATCTCCTGCCCCACCTGCAAGCGGGAGACCGTCCTCTTCACCGACTACGGGCTGGCAGCACTGGCCGTCAACACCAGTATCCTGAACAGACTGCCGGCCGAGGCCCTGGCTGCCAACCCCGTCCAGTGGAGCAGCGACACCGACCGCAGCTGCTACCAGACCTTTCGCCAGTACTGCGGGGCTGCCTGCACCTGCCACATCCGGAACCCGCTGTCCTCCTGCACCATCATGTGAGCCCCGCGCCCCTGCCCGCACCTCCTGGCACACGGCGGGTGGGAGAGCACAGCACAGCACCACGGCCGGCCCCTGGTCCCCTCTTTGTCGGTGGCACAGCCAGGGAAAGCTCTGACACTCACCACGGCCAAGGATGTGGGACCAGCGTCCTTGCCAGCACTGTTGGGGGCGATGGGGATGCTGGGACCTGGCAGCAGCCCCCTACACACCGGAGGTACCCAGGGAGAGGGACGCTGGGATGGGGAGCACATCTACCAGCGCATCCAGGGGCTCCAGCTCCCCCCAGCCCTGCAGCGGGTGCCCCTGCTGTGCATCGAGCATCTCGCCGTGCTCCTTCCCTGGGCACCTCTCCCTCCTCTCTCCCCGGCTCTCCCGAGAGTGGACGCTGAGTCCCGACTGGAGTGACACCCTCACCATTGCCCCAATGCCGGCAGCAGCAGCACAAAGAGCCCTGGAGGTGCACGATGCCATGCTGGGTCACTCTCCCAGCACAGGAAGCGAGGACAGGTCCCCAGCTACTCCCTCCTCCCCCCGTCTCTGTAAGTTATTTGCCAAAGCTTTCATCTCAGTGGCCACGCCGCCAAGCGCCCGAGTCTCAGTAGCCACGCCAAGCTGCCGCACCGGCCCCTCGGATGCCAGCAGACACGCGGCCCATTTCCTCCACAGGCCCTTGAGGAAAGCTCCACTTTATCCTCGTTTTGGAGGATTCTTGTTTTTCCCCCATCCGTCCCCAGCCTCCCCATCCCAGGCCATTATGTGTTCACAAAGGCATTGAGCTGTGCCCGTTCTGTGCTGCTCCACCTGGGACCCACACCAATGCCCCGTGGGATGGCTCGGGGGAGTGGCATGGGGTCTGGTACCCCACGTTGCTGGCTTCAGCAAGGGGATTTGGCTGGGCAGGGGGACTGAGATCTAGCTCCTGCCCACAGTCCCTTCCCTGGAGCAGCATCTCTGCTGTGACCCCTGTGCAGAGGGGCTGGCAGGGCAGCAGCCCCCTGTGCACAGTCTTGCTTTCTCCAGAGCACCTGGAGGAGTAAGTTTGCTGCCAAAAAAGCAAAAAAAAATGAAGAAAAAGCCATAATTTGCTGGTGCTCCCACGGGGCTGAGCACCACAACCCGGCACACCAGGGGCACACACCACCCAGTCCCAGAGCACCGGGGCTGAGCAAGCCAGAGAGATCCCAGAACATCCCGGGAGGAAGAGCAGCCCCTGGCACTGGCCGAAGCCCAGCATCCACCCAGGGAGAGGGACCAGATCATCCCCCTGCCTGCCCCGAGGGAGCGGGCGATGCCACCGTCACGGCCCCAGGACCACCCT
Source organism: Anabacerthia variegaticeps (assembly GCA_035583185.1). NCBI lineage: Eukaryota > Metazoa > Chordata > Aves > Passeriformes > Furnariidae > Anabacerthia > Anabacerthia variegaticeps. The sequence continues at coordinate 10,578,375 of JAWWEW010000038.1, forward strand.
GCCGGTGCAGAACAGGGCCGGTACCATCTCTGTGCTGCTCTGCCAATGCCTCCCGCTGCTGGTTGTGACCATGATCATGTTTTATACCCGGCCTTGTTCTAACTCCCATCAGTCTCCCCAATAAAGATTATATTGGAACGAACAGCAAGCTGGCATCTCAAGGGAGCGTCGCTGTGGGCAGGAGTGAGTGACACACTGGGATGCTGCACCCTGGCCCTGCTCCATCCGTAGGGCAAGCTAGGGGGAGATACTCAGGGTTAGGGCTTTCCCCTGGGCTGTCACCTCCTCCTCCTCTGACCTGGCTCTTGGCACTGGTGCAGGTGTGCCCCCTCCCTGCCCAGTCCCTGGTCCCACTGCATGGGGATGGGCACCACGGAGGACCCTGCCCACCCTGGCAAGTGATCCCCAGCCACACCAAGGGCTCTCAAACACCATCTGGATGTCCCTTTCCTCCCTGAGTGACGTGGGATACTGGGGGGATGATGTGCCAGCTGGCCCAGGTGGCACTTGCTGTTGAAGTGAGCTGGGCAGGGACATGGGCAGTGCTGGGCTCTTTCAGACCCACTCTGGCGAGGCAGGTGCACCTCTGGGCCCTGACCACACCCCTCTCTGCACCATTCCAGTGGGCACACAGGGACTGCCCTGGGGGCTGCTGTTCACCCGGCAGCACCAGCCAGTGGCACATGCTGCCTGCTGCCGGTGGGCCCCAGGGCCACCAGGATGGCAGCTCTCTGGCTGGGAGAGGCAGGAATTTGCAGCAGAAACAGCTGGGAAGGATGCTCCCAGGACAAGGTGGGCCCCCAGGGTGTGAGCTGAGCACACGGGATGGTGTGTGCATGTGCATGTGCATGGAGGCTGTGTGTGTGTGCACACTGAGGGTCTCTGTGCAGCCACTGCACCACTGGCCCAGCGCTGGCCCCCGAATTTCCCTTCTCCAGAGGCAGCATCTGTCTTTGCCCTCTGCTGTGGGCCACAGTGGAGCAGCTGCTTCCAAAGCACGAGCATGTCCCACAGCCCCCACCCTGAGGGGTGTAGAGGGTGAGGGGTGGCTGCAGACTCCTTGTGCTTGGCTGCTGGTTCCCAAACCAAGGGGGTTTCTGTGCCTGGAAAACAAAACATCCCAGTCCGTGGTTGCTGAATTACAGCATCAGTAATGCAGCTGGTGCCATCCCCACTCCTAGGCACACTGAGACCTATCTGTCTGTCCCTGCACCCACACTTCTGCCATCCTTCATGGATGTGGGGGGCACATGTAGCCCTGACACAGTGCAGGTGTCTCCTGGTGGTCACAGCAACAGCTCAGGGAGTCTGATGATGTGGCTGCTTGGGGAAGTTGAGGCAGCCTCACACCAGGATATTCATCTCCATCACTCCAAAGGCTCATCCCAAATCCAGGATAAATGTCTACAACTCCCCAAAGGGTCATATCAAATCCAGTTGAGCATCTCTGTCCCCAAAGACATGGAAGCAGTGGGACAGTCAGGACAGAGGTGGCAGCAATTTTGCCGTCAAAGCCAGTGTTTGCCCTTACTGTTACATAAGGACAAAGGGTACAGCGTGTCCTTCCCCACCCTCATGGCTTCTCTTGGGCACAGAGTAAATTTAAAACTGCTAATTTGATTTTGAGTTGCAATTAAGGAAGAAATGGGACTTTTCAGGAGCAAGTTCTGGGCGAGAGCCCGTTTCTCCAGCCCTATTAACCTCAAATAAGCGCTCACTGGAAGAGAGACCGTGTGTGCTGCAGGGGACAGGGACATGGGGCGGTGCCAGCTCTGGTGTCACAGCTGCAGGTGAATTAAAAGTCTTTCAAATTCACATCCCAAGCCCTGAAATTCTCCTATGGCCTTGCTGAGCTTCGTGCCTCCAAAACGGATTTTCAAAGAGCTCCAAGTCCCACCAGCTTCTTAAGCACGGCCAGGACATCACAGGAGCAGATTTGGCCATGTGTGAGCAAAGATGCCCCCAGTTGTTCCCAGATGAACTGGTTGTAAAACCTCCTCATCATTGTAATAGCTGTCCCAGGGTGAGATGAAGCTCTGGGCTCTCCCAGTGTCCAGTTTGGCCCATGATGGGGGGTTAAATTGCTCCTGGGGATGACTCTTTCCTAAACGTCCTCATTTTAGATGTGGGAAAGGCTGGGTTTGGGCTGGTTTGGGCTCAGCCTTTGGCATGGGTTCAGGGAATGATGTTTCCCAATCATTCTCCCCAAAGTTCAAGAAGTGTTTGTACATTGCTCTCAGGCACATGGTGGGATTCTTGGGGTGTCCTGCACAGGACCAGGAGACAGGACTCAATGGTCCTTGTGGGCCCCTTCCAACTCACCATGTTCTATGATTCTATGAAAAGCAGCTCCTGCAGCCGCTCTGGTTGGTGCCAGGGTTTGCAAGGCTGGGAGCAGCTCTGCTCCTGCAGGTGATGGTGGCAGCCCTGGGCAGCACTGGCACATGGCCCTACTGGTCCCATCCTGCCTCAGGGTTGCACAACAGGAGCAGTTCCCCATGGACACAGAGAGTGGGAGGATCCAGCCCCAGTGCTGGGCTGGAGGCTGTGCTGGGCAATGCAGCAGCAAAGTGCCAGGCTGGCAGGAGGTGGCTGGAGCACCAGGGCTGTGCCCTCTTTGGGGACACACAGCCTCAAACCTCAACCCAGGGCAGTCACACACCCCAAACGGCCCTTCCAATGGAGAGGAAGCTGCAACAGCGTTTGCCCGCACCCAGCTTTCACAACAGGGTGCAACCCCACAGCAAGAGGATAATGGGTGGAGGCACAGAGCCCCAGAGGCTGTGACACATCCCCGGGGCAGTGCTGGCCCTGCAGGTGGGGAGGGATTGCTGAGCTCGGGATTTCTCGGGGTGCAATCCAGGTGAGGGCTGCCACAGTCATGGGCTCCAGCTCCTGCTCACTCAGGCTCCATGTTTAGGGCCAGATTGTGGCACAGGAGTTGCCCCCAGTGCCTCATCAAGCTGGCCCTGTGGCTGCTGCTCCTCTGGCCATGCTCCCACTGGCATGGGAAAGGGGATATAACCCCAGTGTGGGGAGCTGAGTGGAGAAGGGAAGATGCTGCTGCTGGTTGTGGTGCAATAGGGATGAGACCCCTGACATCCCAACTCCCCAACCTGCTGACCTCTGATCCCCAGCCCTTGCCTGTCCAGATGGGTCAGACCAGGTGCACTCAGGGAATAGCTAAGGGTGGATACACTGCTGGTGTTCCCACAGCCTCCTGGCATGGCCAGGACCCAGGTGGGGACACACTGGGCTCCAGTGGGAGAAGCCAGGAGAGAGGTCTGGCCCCACAGAGTGAGCAGGTCCCTGCAGTGATGGGGCCACATCACTGGTCATGGGGACACCATGTCACCCTCATGCCAGCCCCTGGGGGATGAGACTGGGGTGCAATGGGGTGTCAGGGGCTTGTGGGAGGGGATAGGGAGAGCTGCAAGGGGAGAGATGGGGTGGATTTGGGGGACTGTGCTGGAGTCCATGGTGAGGAGGGAGAGGGGTTGAGGAGCTGCAATCGGCAATGAGGGGGCAGCAGTGAAGAACTGGGGGGGCTGGTGAGGAGGTGGGTGAGGGCTGCACAGGGCTGCATGTGGTGAGATGGGAGTGCTTCGAGGAGATGTGGAGGGGGCTGCAGTGGGTTGTTCATGGTTCTTGGAAGGGCTGGAGGGGCTGTGGGCTGCACAGGGAGGCAGGGTGCTTCTTGGGGTGCCAAGGAACAGCAGGGTGTCTGTATGGGGCTGTGTGTGGGGCTGGGGAGGCTGTGTCCACAGCAGGAGCCCTGGGTGAGCCCTGTGGGCCCCCAGCCCCACTCCCCCTGCTGCAGCACCCACGTGCCGCCTGCCACTATCTCAGAGTACTAAATATAACCCAGTCCCTGGGAGCAGACACTGCAGCCAGGCTCTGCATTGCCCTCGGGGTCCATCCGGCACTGCAGCCCCCCAGAGACCCCTCCCTGGGGTGACGTAGGTGCCCTTCAGCGTTCGGCACCCAGAAGTACTGGCAAAGGGGAGCACGAGAGCACCGAAGGGTGTTGTGCTCTGGGTGTCCCCGTGGGGACAGCTCTGGCCTGGTTCACCCACACACCCGTCACACCCCCTATGCAATGTAGAGCAGGGACACGTGCAGGGTCCCACGCGGTGACATGGCCCCCCGGGAGTTTGACCCCCCCTCTCCACACAGGATCCATCCAGCCAAAAACGCCTCCAGCCAGGGCTGAGCTGGCGCTTCTCCTGATGGAGCTGCTCCATTTGGTATAAATAAATATTCCTTGGTGCCACAGGGGCTGGGGGAGACCCACCTGCCTCTGCCTCCCAGCCTGACCTGTTTTGGGGTGCCCTTCTCCTATCCTGTGCCTCAGCACTTTGCCAGGGCAACACATGGCAGTGATGATGCTGGGACTGGCACGAGTGCCCTGGCAAAGTCCACAGCCCAAATCTCTGCCCCCATGGGCACCAGGACACGGGTTTCCCACAGGGCTGCGTGGGCAGGGCAGAGCAATGCTCACTCCCCACCGACCCGGTTCACTGTGCAGGAGGAAGGGGAAGGGGATGGAGGTGCTGTGTGGTCCCTCACAGCCGCAGCCCTGGGGAGGTGCCCACAGCATGTTTCCGGGAGAGAAGGGGAAAGTCAGAACACGTGGATGGTTGCACAAGCCTGGCATGGCTGGGCAGGAGGACAGGGCACAGCAGTGTCACCAGAGCAGGGATGGGCAGGGGGGGGATGAAGAGGGGTGACAGCACAGGGGGGTAATGCAGTACAGGGTCTACACAGAGCCTTGGGAGGGCACCCAGAAGAGGCTGGCAGTGATAAATAAAGAGCAGCACATTCCAGGCTGTGAATATGGGTACCAGCACCCCCCAAATTGAATCCTGGGAGGATCCCGAGGGTCTGACAACTTCCTGCCACTCACCAAGCCCAAAGGTGGCTGAAGGCCTGGTGGAGGCATCCCCATCATTGTCCCCTCAGGTACAGGTGTCCCTAAGGAGTGTTGAGGAGCAAGGGTGTAGAGGAGCTGCACTGTGACTCTGGCACTGCCTGGCTGGGATACGGCCATGACACGAGGCCAGCTGCCCACTCAGAGGCAGAGCCCAGACCCTGCTCACCCCTGGGACAACCCTGCTCCATGGTAGCCATGGGCAGGTCCCACGTGGGCACAGCCCCAGTGCTGCTCACTGCAGGCTCCTCCACCCCTGTGCTGCAGGGACAGAGCCATGTTTACTCACTTATCTCCCCGAAGGGCACAGCCTGAGCACGGGCTGGCACGGCTGGGAGGTGCTGTGGTGGAGTGGGCACCCCTCTCAGGGTGGCTGGGGACCACTGGCTGTGCCCATGCCCTCCTTGTGTCACTGCTGGGCCCCAAGGGGACAGGCTCAGTCTGGACAAAGGACTGCACTCAGCTGGATACGGCTGCGGTACAAACACAGGTTGTATTTTCAGTCCATTCTGGGGAATCCCAGCCTTTCTGTCGCAGGCGTGGGTGGCACAGCCCATGGCACAGCCCATGGCACAGCCCCGCTCTGCCGACAGAGCCCCTCTGGTTCCCAGTCCCATGCCAGGGATGTCCACCAGTGCAGGAAGGGCTCCCGGTCCATCCGCCCCTTCATTGCTGCTGATGGCCAGCTCCGAGGTCACGTCCCTCAGCTGCCCATTCCAGCTCCTCTGCTGCCTCAGCCGCTCTGGGCTCACTGGCAGCACCAGGTATCCCAGGCACGTGGGTCTCAGGCCTGTTCCCAGCTGGCACCACAGCCCAGCTGCAGCTCCGGGGGCAGAACGGGAGCGGGGCTCCTCTCCCCACGCACAGCTCAGCCTGGGGGCACCAACCCAGCGTTATTTATCGAGGATGAGGAAGAGGATCACCATGAGGACGATGGGCAGGAAGATGAGGAGCAGGCTGAGCATCTCTGCCGCCAGCAGCAGTGCCAGCAGCAGGAGGTAGCAGCAGCGGCAGCGGCGCTCCAGCCGGGCCAGCCCGCGGATGAGGCAGGGCGGGTATCGGACGCAGGGCAGGCACCCGAACATGCGGCTGGTGTGGAAGCGCACCTGGAAGCGATGCTCGAGGGCGCCCGCCAGGCCCGGGCGTCGGGGCGGCAGGGTGGGGGGCCGAGGGGTGGCCAGGGTGCCGGGGGAGCTGGGCTGGGCATGCAGCAGGAGCAGCTCCTCCTGCAGCTTGCAGATCTCCCACTCCAGCATGGGCGTCTTCTGGCGGCAGATGGGGCAGCGCACGCGGCCGAACTCGGCGCCCGTGGCCGTGTCCATGATGGCGCGCAGGCAGGCGCGGCACAGCCCGTGGCTGCAGTTCAGCAGGGCCGGTTTGTGCCGCTCGTCATCGTAGGGCTCCGTGCAGATGGGGCACTCATCCTCACTGCCCGCCAGTGCGGGGCACGGCTCTGCTGCCGCCGCCACCTCATCGCTCGATGCCACCTCTTCCTCGCCAAAGAGGCTCAGGATGGAGCTGGAGACGCTTTCCAGGCTGGGAGACACCCTCGGCGGCGCCGGGCTCTCCCCGCGGGGCAGGATGGGGCTGGTGGTGACAGCAGCGGGAGGGTCCTGCCCGGCAGGCAGGGCGGCACCGCGGGCAGCAGGCTGCTCATCATGCCCAGGCAGGAGTGGCTCCGCTGCACCCTCCGCCAGCGGCGGGTTCCAGTGCCCCCAGGCAGCAGCAGACACCTCTCCACAGAGCTCGGGCTGCTCCCCGGGGTCCCCCGACCCCACAGTCTCGCTGTCACCCCTCTGCCTGGCACACCCTTCCCCACCGGCTGCCTGCACTGCCTGGGGGCCAGGCTCTGCCTCCTCGCCCGCTGCCGGCTCCATGAGGGTGGCTGCTCCACGGCCACCCTCCTCACCTGCCACCCCCCAAGGCTCCTCAAGGCTGGGTGCAGGACGTGGGTGCTGCTCCAGGGCAGCAGGCAGCCTTCAGCACGGCTGCCAGAAGGGTTTGAAGGCAGCAGCATCTGCACAGAGTCCCACTATCCCTCTGGCGTGGTTTGGGGAACCCTCCCAGACCAAAGGGTCAGGAGCCTTCGAAGCAGGGTGTGTCCCCATCGTCCTCACCGATAGAACACGAGAGGGGCATTACTGTCAGCATCCAACAGCCTCTTCTTCCTCCTTCTCCTCCTCTTCCTCCTCCTCAGCACCAACGCAGCGCTGACCCGCCGCGGTCCGGAGGAGCGGCCGCGCCGGGCGCTGCCCGCTGTGCCAGGAGGGGTGCAGGCGTGGCTGCCTCTGCCCTGGGCCAGCCAGGGCTGGGGCCCAGCCTGCCTCTAACCAGTCTGGTTTGTCAGCTTCTGGAAGCGGCTCAAATGCAGGCAGCCCGGGGCAGGCAGCCATGCCCGCACCAATCAGCTCCCGTCGGAGCAGCCGGGGAGGAGCTGGGCCCAAGGCCGCCTCTTCTCCTTGCCCAGCACCAATGGAGCCACCTCTGTGGCCAGTGATCCCCACACCTCTGCCCCCGGGCATGGCAGCTTGGGCCCTGTGCCCCCCCCCAGTACATGCCTCCAGCCCAGACTCCAGCACAGCCCCCCAGCACGGGCCCTGTGCTGCTCCACTCTGGCTCTCTGTCTCTCTCAGGTCAGTCCCTGTGCTGGGCCATCTCTCCTTGCCATGTCCCACAAGCAGCTTGCAGGGGTTGGAAGGAAGTATCCTGCCTGGCTAGTGCCCCACATTAGGGGATGGTGTCATCAGCATGATGACTGCCATACAGTAGATCCACACTGGCCCCCTGGCTGTCCCTGGGGCATGAAGACACTCAGCCCAGCCAGGGGCTGCAAGTGCAAGAGTTCCTCAGAACAAAGCAGTGGGGTGGGGAGCCCCAAAATTGCCCTGTTCCCCCTCACTGTGGTGCTGCAGCTCGAGCAATGCCCCAGGGCACTCCTGGCCCCTGCAGGACCCCATGACATGCGCGTGGGAGGGTGGCTGGGTCACAGGCATGGTGTGGCACTGCTGTCCCTTCCTGTCCCAGCCTGCTCCCAGGGACTGTCCCTGGCTGATTTCATGCCCTAGGTCCTAATTGCTATTTACATGGTGGCACCTAGTTCGCCAAACTGGGGGAGGAAGGTGGTGGCACTGGTCCCACTGGGGCATTGTCAGGGCCAAGAGGATGCACAACCCTGAGGCTGCAGGGAAAGGGCTGGAAGTGGCTCCAAGGATGGGGTGGAGGACGGATGCAGCAGAGCAGGTGCTCAGGGAAGGGAATAGCTTAGCGGGAACTGGCACTCAGAGCTCAGACCTCAACATGAAGCAGGCTCAGGATGATGAACTGGCAGCAGAGACAGAGGAATCGAGGTTTCCTCCTGTGCCTGTCCCTGCTGGCCTTGACTGCTGGAGACAGGGGGAACAGGTCTGTCCAGGCAGCCTCCTCCTGCAGCAAACGCTGCTGACTAATGCCAGGGTGGAGAGACTCCCATGCAACAGTTCACTTCCTCTGGGTGCTGCCACAGACAGCGGCCACTGCCATTGATGTGGCTCCAGAAATGCCCTCGGGTGCTGCCCACCCTGCATGGTGACCCCTGGAGCTGGAGCACGCGGGATGGCAGATCAGTCCCACGCTGGAGCCACCCAGCACCATCCCCCCAGAGACCTCTCAGCCCTGCTCCGGCAGGCAGTGGGCATGGGGAGCCAAACACAGCCCCAGGAGACAGGGTGCCCCTCCCCGTGGTGGCCCTGCTGCCATCAGGGAAGGGCTGGTTGGGTAAGTCCACCCCCTTGGCCAGGCCCCTGTCCAGGCTGGGGTAATTCCAGCCCTAGGAAGATGCCAGAGGCAGATCATTTGTGCTGGCTCCTTTATTCAGGCAGTTTGTGGGGAAGGGGAGGCAGGAAGCCAGGCTTACGACCAGGTTTCAGACTGGAAGCGCTGGGACCGTTCCAGGGCTGTTAAATGCTCCTCTGCTTCCGAGGGCGACAGGCCACCCTCCAGCTGCAACACCAACTGCAGGGCCTTGGCCACCGCCACTGGCATCTGCTTGGCATTCCTGGGGGAGAGAGCAGGGGCACAATGGAGGGAGGAAAGAAAACCAGGGGCAGCAGCCCCAGCGCTCTAGGATCAGGGGGCAGCAGTCCTATGGCTGAACCCAGCACCCCAGCAGCAGGGCAGTGGGAACCTGCCTCACCCTGCCACACAGGCTGCCTGGCATGGGATAAATGACAGACTTGTCATCCTACCCCTCCCTCCAGAGCAGCCGCTATCCACAGGGCCTCAGCACAAGGATTTGCAGGCAGAGCTATGGCTGCAGTACCCAGACCTCCGGGAAGGAGCATCACAGCTCGGCAGCCTGAACTGCAGCCCCACACGGCTCCATTTGTCAGCAGCCGCATTAGAGGGACACGGGGAAATATGCATGACTTGGAATTTATCGGCAGGAGGGCAGGAAACTGTCCTTTCATCTTAGGAATCACTCAATGTCAAACATGTCTGATCCTGAGCTGGGTAACACACTGCTGGGAAGGAGCAGCCGCTCCTGTCCTGCTGCTGCCTGCTCGCAGGAAATCCAATATGATTGGTTTGATGGTGACATTTGGAACTGAAGCCAGTTCAAACCTCAAAATAAGAGAAATGCTGGAGAAAATACAAGCCCCTGTGTAATAAATACCCAAATAGAATTCAATGCTTTCAAGCACAATTATTTCTTAGGGGAAATCAGAAATTCAGACTTTTTTTCCTGGAGAGAGTTTCATTTGATGAACTGCCTGTGCGACAAAAAAAACATCTAATAAAAAATTTCCCAGGCTGCTCCAATTGGCACGAGCATCTGGCAACGTCCTTGCTGTTTCCCAAGAACAAGGCAGAATTCTGACTTGCGTTTGAAGCTGATTAACATCCCAAAATACCCAGAAAGGAGGTCTTCTTTTTTTGGAAGAGTCGTATTGTTTCTGAGTCAAGCACTGATATGCAAGTACAAGATAATGGATCTGGGCTTTGTGATGGAAAACATGTCAAATAGCTATTTTTTTCAGAAAAAGAGAGACATTTTCAACCTTTTTGCCCCTGGGCCAGACAAGCTGGGAACAATTCTAGAGCAGATAGAGCCCTGGCTCCCCAGAGCCCACCGGGCCAGCACAGGCCAAAGGCAGACGCCCCAGGGCCACTGCTCAGGGACACACAGCTCACTTTCTCCTAGTCTGGCTGAAACTCTGAATAGCGTTTTTAGGGGGAAAATAGGCCATTTTCAGGCTCACCCACCTGCACCTTCCTGTCTGGCACCCTAGTTCAGAGTCTGTGGGACAGAAAGGGGCACCAAGATCTTGGAAGTCTTTCTACATGGTGTGGGCTGTTCAGGAGGGGAAGGTTGGTGGCCTCTGCAATCAGGACAGCTGCCACTTGTACAAGGAAGAGGAAGCTCTTGGATCCCACCTGCCTGATGGGGGCTGAGGGACATCCCATGCCAGGGAAAAAGCCCACAGAGAGATGAGTCTTAGAGCAACCCCAATGTTCAAAACATCCTCACAGCCATTCAAAATCCTGCCATGGGGACAGTTGTGCAAGCTCTGTTCTTTGCAAAACATTGAGCCTCTTTTGGGAGTCCCCAGGGTATCTCCATCAGCACCAGAAAGTAGGAAACAGGACCAAAGAATAACAGTAGGAAAGAGGATGAAAGAGGAACCCAACAGCTGCCCAATATCTCAGCATTTGGGCTGTGGATAGAGGCTCAACTCAAGTCCCAAGAGCACCAAACCGGAACCCCAGACCCAAGGGCAGGAGTGCCCAGTTTGGGGGCCCCAGGAAGCCCCACGGTGCAGTGAGGCCTGGCAGTGCAGGCAGCAGCGCAGGCAGCAGTGCAGGCCAGCATGGTGGGCAGCCTGGCCTCTGCTTCCTGGACAGTAAACAGGAATATCCTTCTCCCAGGAATGCAGCAAGGCCAGTCTCGCCCTGTGAGGCGCCGGGGAAGTTCCTGCTGTTGCACAGGACAGGCAGGAAGGAGCCTCCTGCAATTGCTGCTCGTGTCGACAGCAAGGCCCAGGTTTGCACGGCACTCTCCAGGTCACGGGGTGCACAACAAGCACTGTCACCAGCCTCCCGCCAGCTCAAGAGCCCAAAGCATTTCACAACCCTCGCTCTGGGCAGCGGGGAGCAACCTCCTCCTTGTCGTGCAGGGAGCCATGAGGGCAGGCAGGTCAAGGGCTCTGCCCACGAAAGAGGCACAGAGCTCTGTGTGGAGCTGGCAATGCTCTGCCCACCCCTGGCCACCAATTCAAGATGTCCACCCAGCCCAAGAAAACCACCTGGACAATGACTGCACTGTCAAAGGAGACTAGCCGTGGTGCAACATGGCTTGTCCCTACCCTGAGAGGCAGTTTTGGGCATAAAGAGCGAGACAGAATGTGCCCAGGGTCCCAAAGCTGTTGCTCACAAGCCCCAGCACTGGTGGAGCCCTGGTACATTGTGTTTTCAAAGCCTCCTGCCCACATGAGTGGCCACAGGCACCACACAATCCTTTTCTCCAGTTTCACCAAGCACTGTTGAAGAGGGGTAGGAAGGAGCCAAGGCTCACCCATGTGTGGATATGCCATGAGTCAGAGGCCATTGGTAGTGGGAGGGATAGGCACATGGGGTCAGCTGGAGCAGCTTTATCAGGTCCAGCTCTGCCCCTCCTAATTGGATTGTGGGGTAGGTGAGAAACAACCCTCTGAGCCCAGGGCTTACAGAGACAGGACACAGGGAGAGGAGGAACAGGCTGTCCCTCTGCAGCAGCCACTGCAGCCCCCAGAGACCTGCTGGGATACAGGGTGTGCTCATTCAGGGGCTGAGCCAAGGGAATGTCTCCAGGTAGGCAGAAAAGCAGCAACATGCAGCCCCACTCCCCCAGTCCCTGTGCAGAGACCTCTCACTCACCCAGCCAGGTAGACATGAGCATTCCCACTACTCAGCAGCTCCCACACCAGCCTCCGGTTCTCCTGGATGCGGTGCTGAACATAAACCTTCTCCTCCTGCAGGGAAACAGGGCACTGAGCCCACCAGTCCTGGCAGCAGAAGCAGCTCCTGCCCTCAGGACTGTTCTCAGGTGCTGTTTGCAAGGGCTGAGGGCAGCACAACCCCCTGGAGCAGGGGACACTGGGAAAAGCAGTTGGATCGATGACCACACAGGGAAGGGGAACCCCACACCTGATGTCTCTGCACTGGGATGGGCTGGAGGGAGATGGGTGCAGCAGTAGGAGCGTCAGTGAGCACCAAGTAGCCCTCGAAAACTCTTTGGGTATCCACTGGCCAGGACAGTGAGCTGGAGAGACCCTATGAGAGTCTTCTTCCTGCCTTCTCTTCAACCAGCATAGGCAGAGGAGGCTCTGTGACCCTCCTGTGCCAAATTTGCTGCAGGACAGGGACCCTTTACCGCATCCCTGGCTACTGGAGACTTGAAACAACTTGGAGGGATGGCCTTGGCCCCATTCCCTGCCCCTCCACTTAGGGGCAGGATTACGACTGGCTTTTCGCATAGTACAGCCCAACCAAGGAGAGTTCCCAAAGGGTTAATCCACAAGACTTCAAGAATCCAAGTAACTGCCTACGGCCCTGGCTCCTGCCCAAGACAACACCATTGCTAACGTGCCTGAACTCACTGCTGGCCCAGAGGGCTCCCGTGACAAAGGTGACACTGTGATGAAGGCCAGGCCCTGTGTTGGGCATCCAACCACGCCGGGTTCTGCATAGCAGTGAGCTGAGCTACAGGCACAGCCCCCTCCCCACATCCCCCCCACCATGTCCAGCCCCAAAGGCAGTACAGCTCTTGCTGTGGCTCAGGGCCCTGCATGCTGCAGGCTGGAGGCGTGTGTGGGAACAACCCCAAACAGCACCAGCCCCAGCTGTCACAGGAGCTGGTCACCACGTGGGCGGCAGGTCCCAGAGCTCCACTGGCTGATTGCACTGAAGTGCCAGGTCACCCTGGGCATGGCTCCATGGCTCCAACTGGCCGTGGGTGATGCCCATCACAGGCACCTCAGCCCCGCTTCAGCATCATTAACAGTAATGAGCTCAGCACTGCCAGAGGCCCTGCCAGCCAGGCTGGGGCCCTGAGGGGGTCATTCAAGGACCTGCAACTGCCCAGAAACCAGAGCAGCCCAGTGACAAACTGGGGTCACGATGTCTCAACTAAACCCCAGGGCATTCTGCTCAGAGGCAGGCACGGTAGGCTAGGATCGGTCTGCACCATGAAGTGACAGGAGGTCACTGCAAAGGGCACCTTAAGAGGAGAGGGAAATCCTGCTCAGCTACGGAACATCCCAGCCCCTGCCCGGCTCTTTGACAGCAGTTTTTGATAAGTTAAGGGCTGTGTTATCTCCTGAAGCCAAAGGTACAACGGCCCAATGCAGCTCACCACACCTGCCTGTGCCCCTACTCACCTCCCAGCTCAACTTGGGGGCAGGAGACTCTCAGGACAAAGTGCTTTGGCCTGTGGAGCAGGCAGAGAGTGGACACTCCCATGGGAATCCTGTGTCTCCAGACTTTGTGAGGGCAGAGGAGGCTCTGGCAGCTCTCCAGATTCACAGAGCAGCAGGTCCCTCACTTCACTGGTCATCCAGCAACTCTCTGCAGTGCTGCTCCTATTCATCACAGACTTGGAAGGTCTTCACAGACACATCCAGCTCATGCTTACAAGTGAGTGGATAAAAGATGCTGGATTCCTGACAATACATGTGCCAGGAGAAAGGGCTGGTGCAGCTGAGCTACTGAAAGATCCCCATTCCCTTTTTATCAGAAATTTGTTCCAAAGCCAGGCAGAGCTTTCAGTGCCATCAAGGGACAGGGCAGGGCAGTGAAACAGAACCCCAGCTCAGGGAGCCTCTCTGGCAGCATAAAAAGCCCTGCAGCCCTGAAGGGGGATGAGAGCTCCTCACCACAGACACTGTCTAGGAAACCAGGGAGCAAACTGAGGAGATGAATTGTGCTGGTGCTTGTACCCACAGGGAACTTTCTCCTGTATGGCTGAGATTTGGGCAGACCTGGCACAGAGGCAAAGCTCTCTGAGCTCAGCCAGTGCTCAGAGGGAAACGGTGGGGAGGGTTATTGCCTGGTGACCCCCAGAGAGGCTTGGGAGCCTTTTATCACTCACGTGGTCCAGCCAAACAAAACTGGCTAATGCCTTATCTGCTCCAGGGCTCTCCAGCCCTGTCCCAGCAGTCTTTCCAGGTCAGACACGTCCCGGCAGGGCTCTGGCACTGCAGAGCTGGGGGGCAAATCCCAGCCAGCACTGAGGTGTGTGGGGAAGTGAGGTGACACTGTGCCACCCCACCGAATCCCTTACAGGCCATGCCAACAGGTACAGGGGACAGACACACTGACAGAGTCCCATCAGTGCTGCCTGAAATGCTTCCGTATCCACCCTCCTCCTCTGGTAACTAACCTGGTCTCTGGAGAAGGCTGTGAAGAGCGTCAGGAAGCCCTTTGTCACCAGCTCTTCCCACTCTGCCTGGCAGTAGAAGTCCTTGGATTTCTGTCGGCAGCCAAAGAACAGGCAGTTCCCTGCAGAGAGCAGAGCACAAGAGCTGTGCTGGGATGACCGAGTGCTCTGTGAGTGTTGGGCACTGCTGGTGCCCACAGGACCTGGGGCTGAGCCCCAAGTCTCCCACTTCTCTCCTGCACCTGGCTGACAGCCCTGGCCTGGAAGAGCCAGGAGCCATGTGAGCATGAAGTCAAGTGACCCATGGAAACCAGAGGTCTTTGTGTGCTGGAAAAGCAGGAGGTGTGGAGCAGGTAGGGCAAAATGTGCCTCCCAGGGCTGCCTGTTCCCCTCTACCAGCCTCAGCTTCCTGCTGAAGCCCACAGCTGAGCTGGGGGAATGATGGGACAAGGGCTCCTTGTGCAGCAGCAGATGAGCTCAATAACCCATCTCCACTCTGAGAGAGCCAAGAAAACCTCTGCAAAGCCCTACTCCAACCCAAGGAGGTGCCCTGCAGCACAGCATTCAGGCTGCACACAGCAGGCTCTGATCTTCACCTGCCCCTGAGTCCTGCTTGCTCTGGCTCAAACACAAGAAAAGCCTCCACCCATCCAAACCCTCACAACGCCCTAAGCCATCCTTGCTGTCTGCTGACACAGACCTGACTGCAGCAAGGGACATCCCAGGACCCTCCCAGAACCATCCCTCACCTCTACGTCCCTGTGCCACCCGCTCCTGTATTGCTGCTCTGAAAGGTGCCACCCCTGTGCCAGGGCCAATCATGATCACGGGCGTGGCAGGGTCAGCTGGGAACTTCATTCCTCCTTTCTTCACCCAAAGAGGCACCCGGACATCACCTGCAAAACAAACAGACTGAATAGCATCAGCCCACCACCCCTGAACCTGGGACAGCCTGGGGAGGCCGAGCTGGGCATCTAGCTCTTCCAGGATACTCCAAAGACACGGACAGAACCTGGCTCACCAGCACCAAGGGCACACTTTGTGTGTGTGAAAAGCACTTCAGCTGTCTCAGCACCACCTCTGCAAGAACTTGAGTGAATCCCAGAGCAAGGCAAGAGCCCCCAAGCACCCAGGCTGTGGGACAGCTTTCTTCTCACACAGCCTGTGCCAGGAAGGAGAGCGGTGAAGGCAAGCTGAGATCCCACCCTGGCTGGATGTAAGGGAGGCCACACTTAACTCATCTGGGTGAAGAGCCCTATCGAGGTACTCTGAGAAGTCCGTGTCTTGCCCTGGAGTCATACAGAGGAATTCTCTACCATTCTGGAGCTGCACTATCCTGTGAGCTTGTCACATTTGCTTGGTGACCCACCAGAGGGGGTTTGTGGTTAGAGCAGATGAGCAGCACTCACAGGCTTTGCAGGACAGGATGGATGTGCTCAAAGGAGGGACCAGGCTTTCCAGAGCTGGGGATATGGGGCTGGAGATGTCCAGCAGTCAGAGTACTACCAGCTCCAGAACACCAGGAGCAGCCCTCAGTGGGACAGCAGGGCACACTGGCACAGGAAACAGGAGCATCATGCAGTTGTGAGAAAACTCAGGGCAAGCTGGAGGAGCACGCTGTGCTCTGAAGAGGATGGGAGCAGCGAAGAACAGCTTCTTGTGAGTTCAGCTCATTCTGCCAAGCCAGTGTCTCCTGCTCCACATGAAGGCGGTGCTCCAGGGCCCAGGCAGCTCCAGCACATGGCCAGCACGCACACAGCTCCACCATGGTCCCAAGGGATCAGTGCTGGGTGCTGTGACAAGCAGACATAGTCCAAACAATTACCTTGCTCTGGATTGAGAGAAGCCAGCCAGGTAGAGCAGAGCCCACGGCGGGGTTTGCTGAGCCGCGTCTTGTACTGCACCACTGCCATGAGGATCTGAATCCGGTCAGGGTGAGCCTGCGTCCAGACAGGAGTCATAAGAAATGAGCAGACACCCAGCAGAGCTCCACAGAAAGGGCCCAGCACCTTCTCCAGGCACAAAGCCTGTGCCCAGCTTCTGCCAGAGTGCTTAGCAGAATCACCCTAGTCTGAAACAGCCACTTAGAATGGAGCACACCCTTGCCCAAAACCTTTCTCATGGCACTGCTGCTGGAATGCTCTGCACAGCTAGGAACAGTGACAGTGACTGCCCAAGTGAGGAGGCACCTGTGGAGGACAAATCCAGCCGTGCACAGGCTGACTTCTGCCAGCCACCCGGGCCGGATCCCACTGCCACCTCCCGGCAGCAGCAGGGAGCAACGCTCCTGCTTCCCAGGGCCACACCAAGAGGGGCACTCCCAGCCTTCACACACCACATCCCACTGCTCCCAGTGGCAAGGACGCCAGACCTCTGAGGCACATTGGAACAGTCCTGGCACTTGCTGGGCTGCAACTGCCCAAATCTGGAGGCTGGCATAGCCATGAGGTTTGTATCCAGGTCAGGCTGCTGCAGACTCAGCTGGGCTCTGGGTGCTCGGGGGCCTGGGACCAGAGCCTGAACACGCATGGCATGTACAGCATCAACAGCCAGCCCAGGCCCTGCCATACCCCCAGCTCAGAGCCTGACATGAGGCCAAAAGGGCTGAGCTCTTACCAGCATGGAAGAGGCGATGGAGAAGGCGCGGGGTCTGATGCGAGGGATGAGGTCCAGCAGGTAATCAGCTGGAATGGCACATGTCGTGTGAGGGAAATCCCACAGGGCCTGCAAAACCAAGAGGGGTAAGGCCTGGTGCACCCCAGAAGACAAACCTGCACTCCCCAGAAGGCAGCCTGCCTGCTCTCAGGGTGCCAGAGGCTGTCCCACATGGCTGTGGCACACCACCCTCGTTCAAAGGCACCACACCAGGCACCTCTGAGCACCAACCACTCTACTATGTTCATTGTCCTCTGCCCCCTGGGCTGCAGCACGCAGCCCACCTAAGAGACCAGAAGGATTTAGAGCTGGTCTTAACTCCAGTAGAAATCCACAGACACTTCAGAAAGTGGGTGAAGTAGATTAAATTCCCCAGCCAAGAACTTATGGTTGATCAACCCCCTGGGTGCTTTCTGCCATGGTACAGCCCTCATGGAGCAGGTCTGCCCTGCTCCCCAGCCTAACCTCCAGCGTGGTCCTGCGGGGCCGGTTGCAGTAGCTGTACAGCTCCTCCTGGCCCTGAGCAGAGCTGAACTCCTGCAGCTTCTCCCGCTCCAGCTCACTGGTGGAGAAGTAGGACAAGAGTTCGAAGAAGGAGCGCCGTGGCACGCAGGAGATGTCCAGGTAGTGGGTGACCAGGTGCCGGATGGTGCAGGGCTGTGGCAAGAGGGGAGGGAGGGATGTGCCTGCAAGGCAAGGCAGCAGGCAGAGCTCAGGGGCAGCCCCGGGGCCAGGTGTATGGCACTGCCTTCCTGCTGTCCCCACACAGGGCAGCCCTGGTGCCTGTAGGCATCCACATGCTGCACCAACATGCCAGTGGAGCCAACTTCAGCTACCACTGCTCCTGCCGTGGGGGGCCCACTCCCTCCTGCTCTCCCCGGTTTGCTTTTCAAGCCTGCAGGTTTGGCAACAGAGGAAGTCAGTGGTGTTCAGCTGTCCCTTACTTTTGGCAAGTGCTTTGGGATAATGCCTTATCCATATGGCTCCCACCCATCCTGCACACAATGCAGTGGAAATAACCAGTCGTGACATATGTGTCAGCCTGTTCTTGTTTCCTTTGTATCTCCCAAGGGTGAGAGGAGCAGCCTGAATTTCTCTTGGGTTTGCCTGCCAGGCAAAAATTCCAGTATGGACAGACACAGGAAAGATGGAGGGGGAATAAGCACCCAGGAGCCAGGAGAGAGAACCCCTCCAGTTCCATGGAGACTGCAGAGCCACCAAGGGCTCTGAGGGGCCTCCAAGGGGTTTCTCTGGTTGTTGGAGCTCATTTGTGGCTGCAGAAGCACCTGCAGGAAGTCCCCAGGGCAAAGGCAGGCTGCACTCCCCACAAAACACAGGTTTCCTGACCTGGGTCTGAGCAGGCTGCAGGATCCTCCCCACTTGGTGCTGGGGCTGCCAAGGCACAAGGCCCGGATGGAGCCTGGCACTGCTGGATTCCTCCCACGGTCACACTGACCCTATCACTGATCCACACGATCACAGCACTGGGAGAGAAGAGAACAGTCTCCATATGCCAGACAGGCAGGTGTCCTGTACCGATCTGACACTCCCAACTCCCTGAACCAGGTCTACAGCAAAGGAAGAGCAGAGCTCCAGGCTGGGCCAGAGCTCAGGGGCTGCCCTGTCCCATCAGGGAGGGGAAAGGAGCAGTGGGCAGGACCTACCAGGCTCTGTGGGCTTCAGCACAAAGCGTCTGTCTGGATCCAGGCGAAGGAGCTGGCAGAACTGCTGCACATCCTCGGGGCAGTTCTGGGGCTGGATCATCACCACGTCCCCTGCACTGAACCTGTGGATGCAGTGGGAGCTGCCGAGCACAGCCATGGGGCAGAGCCACGGGGCAGCCATAGACATGGCACTGCCACCCAAACCAGCAGCCACACCAGGGGAGGCAAATTCCTGGTGTCACCAATGTGCTCTTCAACCAACAGGCAAGGAGAGCTGGTCCATGGGCAGGACCCCCACTGCCACACACCCCTGACTTTGTCATGGAAAGGGACCACACCGCAGGGACCACATCCCCAGGAATGCAGCCTCAGATTTTAGTGAGGACAGGGAGAGGTAAAGGAGGACAGGCTACAGGGCACCTGGTTCCACACAACAAAGCTTGGGAGAAATCAGGAAAATGCTCACGTGATCTCTGAGCCTGTGATGTCAAACTCCATGAGCCGGACATCCTGGAAGTGGGACTGTGCCGTGACCCGTTGGTTGGACATCACGCGGGCAGAGAAGGGATGGAGCTCAGATGGAACAGCCCTGGGTGCTGTTGGCTGGAGCAGGTCACTCTCAGGGTGGGGGGAGTCCTCAGGCAGGTAGTGCAGGGTGTATTTTGGGGGCAGGCTGTGGGGTGGAGAGCGATGCAGTGGTTACTCCATGCCACAGCTCCTCTGCTACATCAGGGCTAGAAGCAGGTAGAAATCTGGAGTCTCTCACTGCATCAACCACCATCACCCCTGTCCCCTGGAGTTGGCTTGTGTAAGGGAATGCAATGCAGACTGCCAGAAGGAGACTCCAAAGGCTCCAGAACAGGCAGAGGGAGGCTGGCTGGGCACACATGCTCTGCCAGGGGCAGAGGGACATCAGGACAGCAAGATGGGCAGAACCTGGCTGGGGCAGCTGACACACACCCTCAGGGGACAAGGGGACATGCCATCCAGAGAGAGATGGGCCACCAGTGGCCCAAGAACAAGGGACACTTGGGACACTGGTAGCTGTGTGGGGAGGGTTCCTGGTCAAAGCAGAGCACGTCTCCACTCTGAAAAACAGCCAGGGAAGAGTGGCATTGTACACCAGCCAGTCCCTGCTGGGGCCCATCCTGCCCACCCTCTGCACCCACCGTATGTCTGGACTGATGATCTCAAGGCCAGGAGGAAGAGGATACAAGGCAAGGATCTTGTCCCATAAGGCCAGGAGCCAGGGATCAACCACCGCATCTGGTCTGCAAGCAGGAAATTCAGGCTTCAGCAGTGCAACATCATCCCTTAGGGCTCAAGCCCTGCTACCCCTGCACCTGCCCAATGCTGGGGCAACCCTGGACAACCATCCCTGCTCCCTCTGCACTGCACAGTCATCCCAGGCTGTTCCCTTCCAGTTGCAGGTCTGGGAGGAAACATGTCTCAGACATTCTAAGCACTCCATCACTCTCTGGGGCCCAACCACTGACACCTGAACAGAACCATGAGCCCACTGAACACCACCTGTGGCAAACACCAATTCCCTGAGTCACACACAGCCTCTGCCAGGTGAGCACAGCTCAGGCTGTTGCAGGTACATGGCTGTGTGACACAGACATCTCCTGCTCTGAACAGGACTGGTGCTGAGCCAGGAGATGTTGGCACGTCCTGGGGATCGTGGGACACCCTGGAGAAGCAGGTGACCAACATTCTGGCATAAAAGAGTTATGAGCAGAGATGAGCACGTTCACAGAGCTGCAGGAGCAGCCTCATGGTGGGAGCTGCTGTTTCCCAGGCTGGGGTAAAGCACACACAGCCCCGCCCCAGCCCAAGGACAGGGCTGCAGTGCACCCTGGGGCTCACCCTGCCACACCTCCTTCTGGGCTCTTACCCCAAATCATGCTGGTCATCTCCCAAGGCCACTGGCAGCAGCGGGTTGCCCCCAAGCTGTAGCACCCGTTTGTGCAGCTTCTTTGCAACAAAATTAAACCTGAGCAGAGAATAACACAGCTGTGAAGACAGGGCTGCTCCAGCACCACAGCAGACACTGCCCACAGCAGCTAGCACATGCTGCCAGGACCACTGGAGCATCATAGAGGCAGCACCACGACCTACCCTGTGCCCTGCCCAACCTGTGTCCCGTTCTGGGGGGGCTCACAGAAGCAGCTGGCTGCCACTTGCTGGGCCTTACAGGCTGTGCCCAGCTCCCAGAAGGGACTCAGGGAGGTCCAGCTTCCCTTCAGGGCAGCTTGTGCTCCAGGACATAAAATACTTCCTTCATGCCAGCCCCTCACTGCCCCATGCCCCATGGAGTTCAGGCACACCCACCCCTCTCACTACCGCTTTTTCAGGCACATGGGAACAATCTTTTGGGATAGAACTGGGACCAGCAGGGCTGGCTGCCATCTATGTTTGATGTCTCCCACTGCCTTGGCCCACTGGCAAGTGGCACAGTGTGTGTTGTGGCACAAAGCTTCCCTGTAGTTCAGATGGAAAACTGGAGGCTGCAATGAATGCCTGACACATGATGTCTGACCCACTGCAGCAAAGCACCTGCTTGGAGAGGCTGGGAGGGAAGAAAAGTGTAGAAGTCTAATTCCTGGGGTTAAGAGGGACACAGGCTGGTAGGGCAAGGATTTTTAAGGCTGGTAGGAATTACATTTCATCCTGAGTCAGGCTCTGTCTCCCCTCACCCCCTCCACTCCCCAGGCTCTCTGGTCTCTCCTGCAGCCAGAGCTGTGAGAGGCAGCTGCCCAGGAGCTGCAGAACTGCTTACTTGGGGTAGGAGGAGTCACCAAGGCCCAGCACGGCGTAGTCCAGCTGGCAGAGGGACCCGGGTGGCAGGTTCTTCCGGAACAGAAACCGCCAGAACATCTACAGAGGACACAACTGAGGAGTCCTGCTGCTGCCAGGGCAGCCTGCCCTGCCTGCTCGTCCCTAGATCCCTACTCTCCCTCCCCACAGAGTGGGGAGCACGGCTTCCTGCAGAGGTGACCCCTGAAAGCCCCCTCACCAGCTCCCTGCCCATGTCCCACGAGACGTGACTGGTGCTGTGCCAAAGCTCTCCACTCCAAAAATAACCACTGCTCAAGCTGCTTCTAGAGAGAAACCCATGGATCAGGAATATGAAAGCAACATGGACAGAAATATGTCCTACCTTCATGTTATCAGGTGGGTCTCCCTGGCCAGTGGTTGCACACACAAACACCACCAACGGCTCGTGGATGAGGTTGGCCTGTGGGCACAAACATGGAGAGGCATGTTCAGGTCAGCAGCCTATAAACAGCTCTGGAGTTGGGCTGGGAGAGCTGGGGGTGTACAGTGTGGAGAAGAGAGAAGGCCCTGGTGAGACCTCAGAGCCCCTTCCAATGCCTACAGGGGCTCCAAGAGAGCTGGAGAGGGCCTTGGGACAAGGGATGGAGGGACAGGAGAGAGGGAATGGCTTCCCACTGCCAAAGGGCAGGGCTAGATGGGATATTGGGAAGAAACTCTTCCCTGTGAGGGTGGGCAGGCCCTGGCACAGGCTGGCCAGAGAAGCTGTGGTTCCCCCATCCCTGCAAGTGTCCAAGACCAGGCTGGACAGGGCTTGGAGAGACCTGGACTTGTGGAAGGTGTCCCTGCCCATGGCAGGGGGTGGAACTTTAAGGTCTCTCCCAGCCCAAATCATTCTGTGATTCTATGAAACATGTGTCCTGACTGTCCCCCCATGGCTGCTCACACTGTAATGAGCTCACAGACAACACTTGGAATAAAACCCACAGCCCTGCATGGCACAAGCCCCTCCACAGGCCCTGTGCTGCCAACCCACTCCCTGCAGCACCAGCTCCTCAGGGAGCAGCTCAGTGTCTGTGATTCCATTCCAGGAGTCCCTGCTCCCTGTTCCTACCCTTCCAGCTGAGTTAAGCACAAGCTGCCCTCAGGGAGGGCACAGAGCCAGGCCCTAGTAACATACAGCAGATCAGAGCAAGGGTGGAGGATACCCCAGTGGCAGAAATGAGGCTGGTGAAGATGGAGCAGGAGCAGTAGTGCCTAGAGCACCCCATGTGTCCCACTCACCACATCACAGCTGTCCAGGGCCTCCACTCTGCACCGCAGGTGCCGGCGCGTGGCCTCTCTCCCGATCCTCTCCGCCGTGTCTTCAGCTGTCCCGGTCTGGCTGCCAAAAAGAACGAGGAGTTTCCGTTCTGCCATCTGCAAGAGACAAACCAGAGCCCTCACCTGGAGGGGAAGGGGATGGGGGACAGAGCTGGGCCTGCCCTGGGTCCAGCAGCACCGACCCCACCCAGGTGCAAAGGAGCACCAGGGGCTGGGGCGCAGGTCACATCTGTGACACAGCAAACAGTTGGCACAGGGGTGGTGAACAGCTGGGATTCAGCAGTGGGATACAAGGCTCCCAGGCTCTCTTCCCACCCCTGCCCAGCACTGAAGGAGTAACCCCATGTCCTGGCCTGCAGGAGCAGCAGGGACACCGCTGTGCTCCTTGTCCTCACTGCCAGGACATGAAGGGACTGCAATCCACATCCCGGCTTGTTTAACTGCCCTCAGCAGCCCAGGGTAAGTGCAGCCTGGGATCAGCTGTTCTCCAGTGCTGGTGTAACTTTCCTGTGTGCCCTGTGAATCCTCTCTCGTTTGAGGGGGCCTGGGGAAGCGCCTGCAAGCTCAGAGACAGAGAAAGGTGTGACCAGACACACACTGGGGGAGCAAAGCCCTGTGTACGACAATCTGCAGGGAATCCAGCCCATAGGTGTCTGATCTGGAAATGGCCACTGCCACCACGGGGCCCGAGAATAACAGTGAATTAAATAATAGGAATAGAAATAAAATCACTGACTCACAGAATCACACACTGGGCTGGGCTAGAATGGAGCTTCAAGTTTACCCCGTCCCACCCCCTGCCATGGCAGGGACACCTTCCACAAGTCCAGGTCGCTCCAAGCCCTGTCCGACCTGGCCTTGAACACTTCCAGGGATGGGGCAGCCACAGCCTCTCTGGGCAACCTGTGCCAGGGCCTGCCCACCCTCACAGGGAAGAATTCCTTCCCAGTATCCCATCTAGCCCTGCCCTTTGGCAGTGGGAAGCCATTCCCTGTCTCCTGTCCCTCCATCCCTTGTCCCCAGACCTCCTCCAGCTCTCCTGGACCCCTGTAGGCTCTGGGAAGAGCTCTGAGGTGCCCCCGCAGGCCCTGGGGCTGCTCCAGGCCCAGCCCGGCCCCACCTCGCACTCACCGCGGACCGGCCCCGGACCGCCGTGACGTCACCGCCCTGCGACCGCTGCCGTGACGTCACTACCACGCCCCCCCCCCCCCACACACACACCCCCCGTGGCGCCATCTCGGCGCGCCGGGCGGGCCGAGCCCCGCGGGTCGGGCCCGGTCCCGGTCCCGGTCCCAGTCCCAGTCCCAGTCCCATTCCAAGTCCCGGTGGCGGTGCCGGTGGCGGCCGGCCCGGCCCGGCCCGCCCGCGATGCTGTTCTCCCTGCGGGAGCTCGTGCAGTGGCTCGGCTTCGCCACCTTCGAGCTGCTGCTGCACGGGCTGGCCCTGCTCGCCTTCTCCGTGCTGCTCGTGCTCAAGGTGGACGGCGCGGCCGCCGCGCTCTCCTGGTGGGTCGTGTTCGTGCCTTTCTTCGCCGCCGACGGGCTCAGCACCTACTTCACCACCATCGTGTCCGTGCGGCTGTTCCAGGACGGCGAGAAGCGCCTGGCGGTGCTGCGGCTCTTCTGGATCCTCACCATCCTCAGCCTCAAGTTCGTGTTCGAGATGCTGCTGTGCCAGAAGCTGGCGGAGCGCTCCCGGGAGCTCTGGTACGGGCTCATCATGTCGCCCGTCTTCATCCTGCTCCAGCTGCTCATGATCCGCGCCTGCCGCGTGAACTGAGGGCCCGCCGGGCCCGGGGGCTCCTCCCGGCGCTGTCCCGGGGCTGGCCGGGGACAGGGACTGTGCCAGGGGCTGGAGCAGAGGCTGTGCCAGGGGCTGGGACAGGGACTGGGACACGGTCTGGGACAGGGGCTGCGCACAGGGCACCGCGTTCCTCCTCCCAGAGGTCTCGCTGTGCCGCCTCCCCGCTCCAGCTCCCTCAGCCCCGCTGCTGTCCTGCCCTGCGAGCGCTGCTGGGCGTGCAAGTTGTTTTATTTTAAAATAAAAAGTGCGCTGAATGATTGGGTTTGTTTAAAACTGTTTCCACGGGAAGCTGGTGTAACTGAAAGGCTGCCTGGAGGGTGAGTGGTTGCTGTAGAACCCCCGGTACATCCCAGACCCCTGCCCTGCCCTGCCCGAGGCTGCTCCAGCAGCAGCAGCAAATCTTGGTGATTTCCATCTGTGCCCCCTCTTCCCTCAACCCTTCAGTGCTCTGTCAGGGCTTTGTGGGGCCATGCTGTGAGCCAGACAGCAGCAATACATGTGTTTTTTAGCAGGTGGTTTTTCCTCTTTGTATTTCACTACTGTTCCCTAATTATGGAAGTAGAGGTGGGGGGAGTACAGGGCATGGGGCAGGAGTGTGCCCTGCTTATGCTGGTTGTGGGGGAGGGTGTCACTGAACCCCAGCTTTGGTGTGAAACACTGTGCTCAGACCCCCAGAGAGCAGGAGGAGTTCTGTATTCCTTGTGGAAGTGTGGATCAGCGTGTCAAATGCTGATCTCACAGAAAGGTCCCACTGCCAGGGACACCCTGGCATTGCTTATGTCCAGCGCCCTGGCCCAGCTCAGCCTCTGCCCCCTGCTCGGTCCTCCACTCTGTCCCCTCTGCCCTGGGGTCTGTGCAGGTGGGATCAGGGGCAGGAGCTGCCCTGTAACCAGCCATGTCACTGCTCTGTCAGCTCAGAGGCCTGGGGGGCACCAGGGATGTGTTTGTGGAGGTGATCTCCCCAGGAGATGCTCTGATGACAAGACCAGCAGCTGCTCCTGTTGTCTCTGGAAAGCAGGTGGGAACTGTGAAGAAGCTCCTCTTGGTGACAGAGGCTGTCCCTTGGTGCTGCTGCCAGCCCATCCTGTCACAGAACAGCTGTGGGACGACCACTGGTTCCATACTGGGGGGCAGATGCTTGGTGTGACCTGCTCCCAGCACCTCTGTTCGGGTGGCACCTTGGCTCCATGTCCCTGGTGACTCCAGGTGGCCTGTCCTGGGCTTGCTCCAGGGCCCAGGTGGGCACAGGACAGGAGCACCTCTTTTGCTCAGTCCTTCCTCAGTCGAGGTAGGGGATTGTCCTGGTCTGCTCTGGGCTGGTGTGGCCTCACCTTGAGTGCTGGGGGCAGTTTGGGCACCATGATATGAGAAAGATCTGAAGCTGTTGGAGGGTGACACAAGGATGGGCCTTCGGGGCCCATGCAATGAGCAGCTGAAGTCACTTGGCTTTTTCAGCCTCGAGAAGAGGAGACTGAGGGGAGACTCATCAGGGTTTGCAGCGTCTGCAGGAGGGGCAGTGCAGGGGTAGCTCCAACTCTGCTCTCTGTGGCCAGGGAAAGGACCTGAGGGAATGGCTGGAGCTGCGTCAGGGCAGGCTTAGGTTGGATCTCAGGGAAAGGCTCCTCCCTCGGAGGGTGGTGGGCACCGAGCAGGCTCCCCAGGGCAGTGGGCACAGCCCCAAGGCTGCCAGAGCTCCAGGAGTGTTTGGACAATGCTCTGGGGCACAGGGTGGGATTGGTGGGGTGTCTGTGCAGGGCCAGGAGTTGAACTGGATGATCCTTTTGGGTCCCTTCCAACTCAGGATATTCTGTGCTTCTTGCACACCCTGAGGTGGCCCTGGGGACCTGCCTCACTGGAGCTCTTCAGCTCCTGCTTCATCTGGTGATGTGGTTTCCCAGGGCTTCATGTCACTGAGGCTGAGCTGTAACGGCCCCAGGTGCTCTGGTCAGTCCACTTGGAGCCAGCTGTTTGCTCACCTGGGCCAAGGGCACATCACCTGGGAGGACGTGGCTGACTGCTCCTTGTCACCTCCACGTGAGCTCACCCCGTGCTCGGTGTCCCCGGTGACATGGTTGTGCCCACAATGTGCCCAGTCACCTGCGGGTACAGCCCGTGGGTGTTCCATCCTGTGCCCTCACAGGAGCTGTGTCAGCAGCAGCCACAGGGTCACTGGTGTGGGGCTGGGCAGGGGGAGGGCTGGCGTGGGAGGAGGGCACGGATGGGGCTGTGTGGGGGGACAGTGTCTGCTGACAGGGCTGAGGAACTGGCACAACAGCGGGTGGGGGATGTGGAGAGGAGCAGGATGAGCAGCAAAGCCTCTGAGTCAGGAGGGGACACTCACCAAGAGGCCCTGGGGAGCAGTGGTGCCTTTGGACACTCCCACAACTCCCAACCTCCAGCTAATTAATAAACTAAGGAAGGGGCTCATCAAAACCAAAGAAGATCAAACAGATGAACACATCCCTTAGCCTCGCTGCGACGCTGCTGAGAAACGGGGCTGTTTCCGGCTGCCCGGACTGTCAGCCCTGAACTAATACCTGCCCTGTCACCAGGCTGTGGTGCCCAATGCGGGGGCACGGTGCCACATCCCCCCTGTGCCGCCCAGCTCACCTGCAACTGGCCCTTCCAGCAGTTTGCAGCTGCCTTGAGGAAGAGCCAGCAGTCGACGTGTCCCAGCTCTGCTCCTCCAAGGTAAGGCATTACCCTCCCCGGGGCACGTGGGGACACAGAAGTGACAGATGCCAGACTGGCACTCGGGGTGCTGGCTTCATGGGGGTGTGCTGGGGCAGGGGGGATCGCTGGCAGCCAGGACCAGCCGTGTCCCTTGCCAGGACTTGCACTTTGTGCAGAGGAGCCTCCCGTGGTGCCCAGGGCCACCAAGTCCTGGAACAAACCGTCCTGGGGCATTTGCCCGGGCACCCAGCAGTGTGCAGTTCTGGCACACCAGCCTGTGGACACAGAACTCCTTCTGGGAGCATCCCCCTTGGAGAAATCCTGCTGGAAACCCCACCTGCTGAAACAGCTTGAGGGGGCAGACCCAGACACACGTCCCCTGCCCAGTGTGAGCCATGGGGTCCCTGCCGTCCCGTGGCATGGGGCCAGAGGCTCCTCAGCTCTCGGGCCAGCACTCTTCCATGCTGGAACACGATCTAGCAAAGATGAAAATTTCACCTCTGGGTTTATTCTCACTGCTGAGATGGGTGTGTTGGGTATTGCTGTCAACTGGGCCTTTCCCAAACTCAAGAGCAGGTGACAGGGGAGTGGCCCAGCTCCCAGCGTGGAGGTCTGGCCATGTGGGCCTGCTGGCCAGCACAGCTTCTCTAGGCTGGTGCTGTGGACCCCAGCCCTGAGCTCCTCCAAATCCTTGGGCTGCTGATGAAGAAGCCCCTGCACAGCCCAGCCTGGATGCCAAACCAGCATGCCCCTGGCAGAGGGGCAGTATCAGCAGCACCACCCTGCTCATGCAGGGACAGGAGCAGCTCTTTGAGAGACATCTGAAATTGGGAGTGGGTATGCTGACAGAAGAGAAGCCAGTGCTGCCTGGCATCTCCAGAGCAGAGCCTGCCTGGGACAGCACAGATGGGCTCCATGCACCAGGAGGACAGAAGTGCAGCATGACCTGAGCATGCAGAGGGCCAAGAGGGCTCCCAAAGGAGACCCATGGGAATGGGTGTCTCAAGGGACTTACATCCCTCCCTCCATCTAGACATGGACAGCACCTGGGGACCCTGGGACCTCCTCAGTGCAGTGGTGGCTTTAACATCCCAATGTGGTGGATGGCTCTGGCCAGGAGCTGGGAGCTGCTGCCTGGAAGGATCCTGCTCAGTGTCCTGCCCTTCCCAAACTCGTGGGAACAGAAGACACACCACACCTCATGTCTTGTGTCCAGTTCTGAGCCCCTTAATTAAGAAAGGACACTGAGATGCTGGAGTGCGTCCAGAGAAAGGCAGTGAAGCTGGTGAAGGGCCTAAAGAGTAAGTCCCACCAGGAGCAGCTGAGGGAGCTGGGGGGGCTCAGCCTGGAGGCTCAGGGGGACCTTCATACTGACAGGAGTGGGGAGCCAGATGAGGGTTGGGCTTTGGTCCCAGATAATAAGTGATAGGATGAGAGGAAATGGGCTCAGGTTGTGCCGGGGGAGGTTTAGGTTGGACATCAGGAGGAATTTCTTCACAGAAAGGGTGATTAAACATTGGAAGGGGCTGTCCAGGGAGGGGTGGAGTCCTCATCCCTGGAGGTGTCCAAGGAATGACTGGCCGTGGCACTCAGTGCTCTGGGCTGGGTGACAAGGTGGGCATCAGGCACAGGGTGGACTTGATGATCTCAGAGGTCTTTCCCAGGCTTCATGGTTCTGTAATTCTGTGTGAGGGCAGGGCTGTGAGCAGAGCACCCATGAGGGTGACTGAGAGGAGGGTGGTATGGGAGAACAAGGAAGAGACATGGCTGGGGGATGAAGTGTGTCCAGCATGGATGAACTGGTGCTGGGGAATATTGAGATACTGGGCTGGGTGACACAGTTGTCCATGGCTTGGTGGATGAACCCTAGGAGCTGGAGGAGGGCTGTGTCTCTGGTGCAGTTCTGTCGTGTGGAGGGAACTGTGTCCCAAAAGTAAAGCCAAGACTTACAAACTTCGTGTGCCACCCAGTGCTCCCAGTGCCTTGCTGCTTTGCTGTTTAGCAGTCCCAAACAGTAGTGGGAACCCAAACCCCACCTGGTTCCCAAAGCTGGGCTGTCTCAGTGTCCAGGGAGAGCCTGGCTGGCATCTTGAGGTGGCAAAAGCAACATTTGCAGCAGGGCAGGTCCTTGATGAGTTCCTCCCACAGCAGTGTCTGGGCTTTGTGTGCTGAGTGCTGACACCAAATCATGGTCTGGGAGGTGGTACTGGGGGAGTCCTGGTCATCTCACACACAATCCGGTTCCCTTCACCAAGATAAGGGCCTTGGCTGCCTGTGCCAGGTCAGTCCTGCTGGGAAGGAGCCTGGCAGTCCTGCCAAGAGAGGCCACTTAGCCCTGCCAGTGTAGAGGAGCTGTAGGTTACCCCAGCCTGGGGCTGCCCCAAGTGAGCTTCCCTTCGATCTGTGGACCTGGCTGCAGGCCAGCTTTCCAGCTCTTCCTGAATCCTCCTAATTTAGCTTTGTTTTGATTTGGTCTTTTATAAGCTTTTGTGTAGGAGCTGTGTCTTACCCATGTGTCTAACCTCATCTCAGCTTCAGGCTGCTGGGAACACTGGGACAAGCAGTCAGAGTTGCTGGAGAGCACCTAGGAACTGCAGAGAGAAGGGTTTCACCTAGATTTGCCAAGAAACCAGGCTCCCACAGTCTGACACCCTTCTCTGGTGAGGAGAGGAAAGGGTCACACTCGGAGTGGCTGAGCCAGCAGCTGAGCAGGTGGGAGCCAGAGGGGGTTTTGGGTGTCCCTGACTAATGGACAATGTGTGCCACAGCAAATGTCACCCTATGGGCACACAGGTGTCCTGAGCTGCTGCAGCGCCCATTTTTAGGGTTGGTTTTCCCAGAACCTCATCCACCATTTTATAGCACAATTCAAAGCTGGCAAGACTGAGGGTGAAAGTGCAGGTCCATGCTCAGTCACCACTCTTGGAAAGATGTGGGAAGTGTGGAGTGAGTGCTAAAAGAGAGGAGCAGCCAGGGCAATGGGGGCACAAGGAGGAGAAAGAGGAAAGGCTGAAGGAAGGGAGGCTGCAGCAAAAGGGATCTCCCTGGAGCAGCTTCCCAGAAGCCTTACTGAGACTTTGAGGAGAAAGAGATGTTACAGAGGGGCACAGCTTGGTGACATGGAACACAGGGAGAGTGGTGATATGGGACATCTGCCATCCACAGCCACCACTGTGGCAGAGCAGCTGCCTCCACCACGGCCCCAGCTGCCCTTCTCCAAACCAGTGTGGAAGTTCCAGGCAGACCTCTCATAGCCAGAACGTTTCATGGCCTCCTGCAAATACCCTCCAGGGGCATTTGTCCCTCCCCCTCTAAGGGACAGACACCTCCATCATTTCATCCTTCTGCCTTGTTTTCTTATGGCCCCATTGATTGTGTTGGAGGCAATCAATCATCTCCAGAGCTGCTGCTCACTTCAGTCTCCCTCTCATGCTCAAGCATGCTGCATGTTCCCTCCTCAAGCACTCACTTTACATTAGTGTGAAGAAAAATCCTGCACTGAGGATGCTTTATCCTTGTTTCCCTGTGCTCAGGAAGAAAAACCCCTCAGGATGTCCAGAGCCAGAGGAGAGCCCATGCCTGGGGCTTTTGTGAGCCAGATCTGAGATGCCCTGACCTTGGTGCTCTCAGCCCAGGTAACACAGCTGGTGAGGGAGTAAGTAAGAACCTCAGCCTCCTGGAGCATCCCTCTGCCAAGTTCCTCCATCCCAGCAGACAGGAGCCCGTGACTGCAGTGATGGGCAGCACATTCTCCCCACAGCAGGGAGCTGGTGCCCCTTCCCAGGCACCCTGCCCTGCAGGGCTCAGACTCTGTCAGTATTTCATTGAAGTATTTTCATTGATATCATTAATTTTGGGACTCTCACAATGAGGCAGGTGCTATTCAAAGTCCCATCGGACCTACCCCCAGACCCACCCCTGCTGTGCTGTAACTGTGCACCGGGCAGGGGAACAGAATGGAGTGCTCATGGCTGGCACAGAGGGTGGTTCCAGGCACATGTCCCTGACCTAGAGAACCCCCAGCAGGGCGGTTGCAGCAGGACATTCAGGTCAAGTTTAATAATAATGCACACTGGGGAAGGCAGCTGTGAGGAGGGAAAGTCTGATGTGCTATTTGCCAGCCAGCAACAGCAGGTGTGGGTATAAAAAAGGGAGCTTTAAATGGCTCCAACTCCACCAGTTTTGCTGGGATCAGACTGGAAGGTAGGGCTAGAGTTGGTACCTGCTGGGACAAATCACAGCAAGACCCAGGGTACCACTGGAAGGGGGTGTGGGGCAGAAACAAATGGTGCCTCTCACCTGGACACGTGGGACAGGCACCGAGCACTGAGCCCTGCCTGCACCTCCCACCCCCAGGAACAGAGTGACCTCATGGTGCAAAAATTGAGTGGTAGGGAAATGAGAGACTCCCTTTTGATCTGAGTCAGGGTGTTTTCCTTTCAGAAGGCACCAGGAAGATGTTAGTGATGGAGGTGATCTCATTTCACAAACACCAGTCATCCCAGTGACTGGCAGTGACCGCTGGGCTCGAGCCCCACCAAGTCCCCACACCAGCCTGGCAACTCCCTTCTGGGTCTCAGAGTCGTTTCAAGGGCCACAGACAAACAAATACATGTCAAAAGCAGATCAAACAGGGGTGTGTGTGTACTCTAGCCACACTTCTCCACAGCAGACTTGTCTATCTGAAGTCAGAATGAGACATTTGGTACCTTTTTCAATAACGAGCAAACAGCACATTTCACTCTCACCAGAGCACAGCCCAGAAGGCAAACAGGGCTGGGGCTGATGGGCCCTGAGGACCCGAGGGGAGCTGTGT
Organism: Anabacerthia variegaticeps; assembly: GCA_035583185.1. Lineage (NCBI taxonomy): Eukaryota > Metazoa > Chordata > Aves > Passeriformes > Furnariidae > Anabacerthia > Anabacerthia variegaticeps. Next base: position 10,610,408 of record JAWWEW010000038.1, read on the forward strand.
GAGAGCAGGTGCCCCTCGGGGCCAGGCACCCCATGGCCCTTCCAGGACCTGTGGTGTGCAGACACCACATTGCCCTGAGACCCAGCGCTGTAGCAGTGACACCCCTTTGGGTGGGATTGTCTGAAGAAAATTGAGGGCTGGGTGTAGTACAGAGCTGTTTGTTTCCTACCAGAAGGATCAAGAAAAGTAAAGTGAGCTGTTGTTTGTTTGGATTTGGAGCTGGAGGGTTTGGTCAGCTCTGGCAATGCCACACAAGGACTGGGACTGTTTGGTGCCTCTCTGTCCTGGGTGGGGATGAGACCCCCATGGCTCAGAAATCCCTGTGCAGTCAGTAGGGCTTTTCTAGAGTGGGGAAGGTAGTGGGCACTCATTCACCTCCTTCCACTGAATCCATGTGAATCCAAAGGTTATGTGTTGTATGGAGGTGGGAATTGCAGGAATGATGGCACCTTCTGGGCTCCAAACATCCACACCACCAGCACAGAAGCCACCCCAAAGGAGATTGCCATGTTACAATGAAGTGCTATGAGCCCCTAAAGACTGTATATTGACACACCATCTTATCACAAAATGAAAGAATATGTTCATTTTGTTCTTTCAGGTAAGAGTCAATTATGTTTTTCCAAAACTAGGATGAGACTTATGGGAAATGAACTATGGACATATCCCTAAGTCTCGAAGAGGGGATTTATTGAAATGAAGTGCCATGAGAAGGTTAAAAAATCACCAAAGTACAAGACAGGACAAACAAAAGAACTTATGAAAGATGAGGGAATAACCAAATTTGCAGGAACTGAGAGTCATGACCTGAGAAATGAAGAGCAGGAGGACACTATAAATCAAATTACAAAGCCAAAGACCAACTTGTGCTCACTAGCTTAGTACAATCCTGGCCCACAGGCTATGATCACCCCTTACTCATATAAGCCCCTTCCCCATAGAGCATGACTAGTAAAATAAGTGTGCAAGGTATCTTTAAATGGAGAGGAGAGAATGCAAAGCCAATGTCTGTAGCTTTAGGTCATTACCTATAGGGAAATGCTGATTTCTACTGATGAGTGTATAAAAATGGGTACCTGGCATGCTGAAGGCGTTCCAGCTTTGTGGATTCACCACATCTCTGCATACATCTGCACCCATCTCTGCGTATACATGAAATAAAATCAATTATCTTGATTCTGTGTGTGGATCAGCTTCTTGCAGAGAGAGTGAAGGAATGCAGATTTGGGGCAAAAGGAAGAGGGACTGGCCCGGAGCTCTGAGCCTGGTCAGCTGCAGGGTCTGGCATAGGCTCCCAGGGCAGTGAGAGACAGGGAGCACCCCAGCACTGCTGCACCCGATGTCACAGCGTGGCACTGTCAGAGCACAAGGCCAGACCTCTGAAAGCACCGGGCAAGGTGCTGTGGAGGTCAAGTGCAAGGAGGGCTCCCCAGCAAGGCATTTCGCCCCTGGCATTGCCCTGTGTGACTCAGCTGAGTACAGGCAGCTGGAACTGGGTCTTTCCAGGAGATCAACCTTGTGATAGCCCTGCCAGACTCTTATCAGGGAGCTGAATCAGCAGAAAGCAGCTCTGTGCTCCCCAGCCGTTCTGCTCCCAGGGCGGAGTGCTGGGCTCTGTGCTGGGGTGGGATTCCCTGCCCAAGGGATTCCCTGCCCATGGGATGCCCTGCCCAAGGGATTCCCTGCCCATGGGATGCCCTGCCCAAGGATTTCCCTGTCCAGGGGATACCCTGCCCGTGGGATATCCTGCCTGCCCTGCTGAGGCCCCAGCCTGCCCAGAGTGATGGGAAGCTGCTGGCAGAGCTGGGCAGGTGAGTCGTCCTCCCTCCCTCAGCTCCCCTTGGGGTCTGCAGGGACCCCCAGCTCAGGAGCAGCACAAGGCTGGGTTACACACAGGGAATGGGTGACCGCAGTCCCAGCTGGGCCATGACAGTATCATCTGAGCCTCTCCTGTGTCTGCCCCCTGGCAAAGCCCAGCCAGTGTTGCTGAGACTACCCTAACGAGGCCATCCTCCCCCTCTGACGTGATCTCATTCTAAAAAAAATTATTATCAAGGCTCCTACCATTCTGTCTAAGATTCCAGGGCATGGGATACTGGAAAAATCACTCTGACCACTTACAGGCCTTGTAGAGACTCATAACAGGCATGTAAAGGCTGGTGAGAGCAAAGAGAGAACAGAAATGTGGGAGGGGGTGTTTCACAGCACAGAGAAGCAGAGGGACAAGGGTTAAAAGGATAGATGCATCTTTCATGTGATTCATTCAAATGAGGAGGAGGAGCAGGGACTAATTGGCCAAAGATAAGGAAGATGCCAAGCTGGGCCATGAATACACCTGTAAGACCAACAGAAGAACAGATATTTGCGAGTTTTGCTGAAGGCTGGTCATCTCTGAGAGAAAATAGTGGGGGAAAGATTTTCCAGAAGTATCCATTTCTGAAGGATATAAAAGGCAAGTCCAAGCTGGATTTGCTGTCCTCAGAGGAGCACAGTGCCACAACAAGGACTCTGAACCAGCCCTGAATGATCCCACCGGGACACACGTCTGGCTGCGGGGCCGGGAGTGCTGCAGGTGAGGTGACCTTACTTACAGCTTGTAAAATACAATCACCCTCCCCTCCCATTGAGGGTTTCTGCAGTTTCCCCATGCTCTCCTCTGTTCAGTGCAGTGTTTCTCTTGCTCCTCCCAGACCTGAGCCTTCCCAGCAGGAAGGAGCTGAGTGGGAGCAGGAGCAGGAGCAGGAGTGGGTGCAGGAGCTGGGAGATTGTCGTGATCCTATCACAGCTGTCCCAGGCTGCTGGGCAATGAATCCCTCCTTCCTCCTGCTCCTCTTATTTTACCCTAATATTGCTTTTCCCAGGAAAAGATCTGACTATCCACCAGGATTTCTGAGTGGCACAGCTTGAGGCAGTGTCACTTTTCAGAGTGGATCTCGTTGCAGCTCTCACTGACAGCACATTCCCAGGTGTCCAGTCACCTTTATCCCGTGTTTGGTTTCACAGGATCTTTCACCCCAATGATAGCTAACAAGAAGCCCTTCACCCCTGCCATCATTGGGGCGCTGGTGACACTCTCCATCATTGCCCTGGTTCTCAGCCTGGTGAAGGTTGAAGATGTGACACTGCCACCCACGGTCAAGGTGAGCCCAAAAGAAGGTCCCTGGGCACCACTGGAGGGATCTGTCACCTTGGGCAGGTGCTCAGAGGCAACAGCTCATCTTCAGGGGAAGGGGGGCTGGTAGGAACTGTCTTGCAGTAGCAGAGTGGGTGTTTTGTTCCCACCTCAAGGTGCAGGCAAAAGAAACACAGCCTGGCCACTTTGAAATCAAAGAGGGAAGCCTCCTCTGGAACTAGCCACCATGCCATGCACTTGCTGTGTTTGGAGATAACCTTGGGGCAGAAGCATAGGGTGGATCGCTGCCCCACTCCCTCTGCTCTCCCAGGGCAGGGCAATACAGCTCCATGGGCCCTTTGTTCCTGCCAGCTCCCACCTGCCTCCCCTGATCTGCTCTCCCCATGGCACAAGCATTGGGCCTCCCTTCTGTCATCCCCTGCAGCTTGGTATCCCACCTTGGCTGCTGGAAGAGGGTTGGCAGGGTTTTAGGGTGAGGTGGAGGGCTTTATGGGGGACAGGCAGGTGGCTGGGTGCTCATGGACTGGGCTGCTGTGGCCCTGCCAGTCCCTGCCCAGGCTGAGTGCCACTGTGGGGTAACAGGGAGCACTGGAACTGGTGAATTGCTGGCCCCGAGGTGGGGCCAGTGTAGACACAAAAGGTATGTGACCATGAAAGAAAATGAAAAAGCATGAGGAAACAATGAAGGAAATGCTTGTGTGAGCTGGCATTGCTGCACAGACCTCAGGAGAGGGAATGACAAAGTCCTTCAGCTGCCATGAGAGATGCCTGTGCTGGGGCCACTGTTCTGCTCTGCCACAGCACAGACAGGCTGTGCCTCAGAGAGGTGCATTTGGGGCTGTCTTCTGGCCCCACCACCCTGGCAGGGCCACGGTGAGACCAGGGGCAAGTTGCTGCTTCTCCACTGCCATGATGTTTTGATTTTCTTTCCAGTATGGGATGGTGTTTGATGCAGGCTCGTCCCACACTTCTCTGTTTGTCTATGAGTGGGATTCAGACAAGGAGAACAACACTGGTGTGGTCAGCCAGACCTTGTCCTGTGATGTCCAGGGTCAGTATCCCCCTGCCATGGGCTCTGTGCTGCCCTGTATGTTCGAGTCATGGGTGGGATGGCCTGGCCCTTCCTCTTGTCCTGTCCACACTGGGCAGTTCTGTCCACTGTGGGCATGGGGGGGAGCCCTGGCTGCAGGCACGGTGTCCCTGACTCCCAGGCCCTCAACCACCATGTAATGCCCATGCACTGGGTGGGACTGAAAAACCTTGGTGGTGAATGAGTTTTCATTCCTCTATCTTGGAGTGACCCCAGCTGCTGTCCTGGCTGGGAAACGTGTCACCCATAGAGCTGGGAACACTGCTGAAAGCATGGGAGATATCAGGAATACACAGGAGAGGAAATAGGTGTGGGCCAGTCAGGTCTCCAGGGGACCCTGGAAAAGCACCTTTGATGCTAAGAAGTGACAGACATCACTGCCCTGAACCCTCTTGCTCCCTCATCTCCCTTGCCAGCTATTCCTACCAGCCTGTCTCAGCCTGATTCTCTTCCAGGGCCCGGCATATCAAGCTATGCCAACAATCCCCCTAAAGCCGGTGATTCCTTAAGGGAGTGCCTGGATACAGCCCTGAAGGTTGTTCCTGCTGTGAAACACAGGGATGTCCCAGCTTATCTTGGAGCAACAGCTGGCATGAGGCTACTGAGGTATCACTGTGGGGCACGAGGGTGACAGCAGTGACAGAGCTGCCAACAGCCACTCCCAGGACACAGCATCCTGCATGGGGCTGGGATCCCAATTCCACACTGCCATGAGCAAGTGACTGGGAAGTGGGGAGGAGGGGAGAAGGCAGCCTGGTGGGGACAGAGGTATGACTGAACTGTCCTGAGCGATTGCCTCTGGAGCAGGGAGGCTGCTCTGAGGTGTCTGTTGGCATCCTGGAAGCCAACATCCAGGATGGTGCTGCATGCCCAGTTCCAAGCAAGAAATGCTTCTCAGAGCTCTGTTTGCTCTTCACGATTTCTTAAACACAAGGGAGTTGATTTGCCAGCAAGGGATGTGCCACTTGCCCAGGTGGATGGGGCTGGTGGGGAAGTGGGGCAGAAGTCAGAGGCAATGAGGTGCTGCAGGACCTGGACTGGCCTTTCACCAGCCCATATTAGCTCTCTTCAAATGTTGACCTTCATTTCATGGCTCTTGGTTTTATGGCTGCAGATATGCCACATTATTTCTGTGCCCTGGCAATCAGACCGTGTCCCTGGGAAGGAGCTGGGCCATAGCCTGAAGATTACTCACTTCAGGAAATGAGCACATGCCAACAGCCCCAAGACATCTTCCCCACTCAGAGGACTGAAACCAGGCTGAAACCTGCCCAAAAAAAAACCCTGGAGCTCAACAACCAGCCCTGCCTTGGGTGCAGTCAGTGAGTGAGGTTCAAACACAGGTCTTGCAGGGCAACCCCCTCTGGCTCACAGCACTGTGATGATACTTAGGCAGGGAAGGGTGTCCTGGGAAACCTCTGTGTGAGTGGGATTATCTGCACTGGAGGGAAGAGGCTGCTCTTGCTCCTAGATGTGTGATGCCAAGCGTAGACAGCTGTGATTTACACTGTATGAGCAGCTTCATGCAGCAGGAAACATCCTTCCACAGGGACTCCTTGTTGCAAAAACTGGGAGTATTGTGGAACTTCAAGAGAACCAGACTGTTACACTGTGTTTCCTGTGTAGCACTGGTTTCCGCTGGATATGTGTCCTGACCTTTGAGTCCTTCCTAGGGAACGGAACAGCTCAGCAGCAGATCAAGTCCTGGCCGAAGTCGCTAAAACCATGCAAGAGTACCCTGTGGCTTTCAAAGGGGCTCAGATCCTCACGGGAGAGGAGGAGGGGGCTTATGGCTGGATCACCATCAACTACCTGCTGGATTCCTTCACTAAGGTGGGAGAAGGGTGAAACACCCACTACTTTGTTAATACAACTTTTCTGATTTTCCTTAAGCTTGGTTAGCACAGGAATTGTCAGGGTTAGAGGCTTTTGGGAATATTCCAGGGGAAAAAGACACCAGTCCTCTGGCTTGCCCACAGTGAGGGAGGAAGAACTCAGGAGTGGGGGCATCTGTTAAGAGCTCAGGGCAATTTCCCCACCATGTGGACAGAGGGTCCCTTGGGGACAGTGAGGTTGGCTGTGCAAGCCAGTAGGGACCATTTGCTGGGCTTTGTCTCACTGCCCTGGGAAGCTCCATCTCCCTGTGGCACTGGGAGACACCAGTTTTGGCTCAGTGTGCCAGTCTGAAGGCAGCTTGGAACAAAACTCCATCTTCCACCCTCTCTCCCAGTCCTGCCACAGCTCAGTGCAGTGCTGGAACTGTCGGGCTCCTGTGAGAGCTGTTGGAAGATTCCTGGGCAGAAAACCCTTTCCCTTGCACCAGCTCCCTTCTGCTTGGTCCTTGGAAAGGGTGGGTCCCCAAGGTGGGTCCCCACCAGCACATTGGTCTGGGAACAGGTGACTCAGAGCCAGGTGAGCCCACAGCATGTTGGCACGTCCTGACCATGAGACACTTCCTTGTCTCTTCTGGCTCTGGTAAGTGACCAGACTGTGGGGTGGTGGGGCCTCACGTACAGTAATAACTGAATATCCATTGAATTCAGTAACAAAGTCCAGTTGACTTCAATGGGATGAGAATTCTGCTGAGGGCGAATAAGCCCACCCATGTACTACTCCTCTTTCTCTCCTGTCTCTCCTTGGCAGTTCTCCCCCAAAGCACACACATGGCTTCGTCCAGAGGCAGCCAACGTTTTTGGGGCACTGGATCTTGGAGGAGCATCCACTCAAATCAGCTTTCTGCCCGAAGGTTCAGCAATAAACCAGAATGAAGCCTCCAAGCTCACCCTGTATGGGTACAACTACAACATCTACACACACAGCTACCTCTGCTACGGGCAGAACGAGATGCTGAAGCGGCTGGCGAAGGAATTAATTGTGGTGAGAGGAAACTGAGGGGTAATTGGCCTCTGGTCTCATGATTCCAACCACAGACTTTTTAATGCATAAAATAAGAACTGGCAAGGCTCTGCCAGAGAAGTATCAGCCAGGACTGAGAGCAAGCACAGGCTTCTTGGAGCATGGCAGGGCAAATTCAGAGAGGAGCATGGGAATCATAGAATCACATCCCTGGAAGGGACCTTAAAGACCAACTTGTTCCAACCCTCCTGCCATGGGCAGAGACACCTTCCACTAGACTAGGTTGCTCCAAACTCCATCCGACCTGACCTGGAACACTTTCAGGGATAGGGAAGTCAAAAGGGCATTTCAGGAGAGATCTTTTGGCAGTACACAAGGGTGTACAAAAATGTGGGACCAGGCTTCTCTCAGAGGTGCAAAGTGCCAGGACAAGAATCAACAGGCACAAGCTGGTATATCTGAGTTTCCAACCAGATGGAGGGGAAAAACTTTCCCCAATAAGAATGGTCAGATATCAGAATAGGATCCAGAAGTGTGTGGAGTTGCCATCCTTGGAGATACTCAGAACTCGATGGGACAAGGCTTTGAGTGACCTGCTCTAGTTGGTTATGCTTTAAGGAGGCATTTGGCACAGGGACCCTATCGCTCCCCCCCAAACTCAGCTACTCTGTGATTGCAAGAACCTGAGAAAACTGAACTGAAGACCTTTCTCGGGACATTTTTTGGAAGGTCAGGGTTGAAATACATCTTCATGAGGCTGCACCTTGCCAGGAAAGCAGCCTTGGTGAGGCAGAGGGGTTTACTCCATGGCCAGGATGTTCCCAGGTGGTGACCTGGCTGGGACTGGAGCTACAGCCAGAGCTAGAGCTGGGGTGGAGAGGGCTTTGCATGCCCAAAAATGATCCTGCTGGCCAGGGGAGAAACACTCTGGGTCTCTGAAACAGGTCTGCCTCTGTGGAAGAGGGGATGAGACAAAGCAGAATGAGAATTAGTGCTGGGCTCAGGCTGGGACTGCAAATGGCCAAACAAGACCAGAATTGAACAGCACAAGCATCTTTCCCTGTTGAGGAGGCGGGAGATGCCGGTGCCCATGGCTCTGGGGGGATGCTGGGTCAGTCCTGACTCCAGCCTGCCCGCCAGGAGGGTCTGGAGGAGGCTGCAGCCTGTGTTTTGCTGTCCCCAGGAGTCGTCCCCCAGCACACGAGTCCATCACCCCTGCTACCCAAAAGGCTACAATGAAACCGTCTCGCTGTCTTCCTTCCGCACCAGCCCCTGCACCAACCGCAGCGACCCACGCCTGCCCCTGGGTGACAGGGACGTGACCCTGGAGGGCAGGGGCAATGCCAGCGGGTGCCTGGCAGCCCTCAGGGAGCTGTTCAACTTCTCGGCGTGCGGCCAGAGCCGGGACTGCACCTTCGACGGCGTCTTCCAGCCGCCTATCCGGGGGCAGTTCATTGTAAGGCAGATCCGCCCCCCCGCCCCCAGGGCAGGGCATGTCCCCGAGTGCTGTGGTGTCCCCGCGTGCCCCACGGCACTGCCACCTCCCTGCCGTGAACAGGGGCAAGAAGATCTCAGGTTAACACTGTCCCAGGGCATGGCAAAGTTTGCTGCTGCCTGGTTTGTCAGCCAAACCTCCAAATGGGACCATGTTAATAATCACAGAACCACAGAATGGTTTGGGTTGGAAGGGACCTTAAAGATCATCTCGTTGCATGCCCCTGCCATGGGTAGGGATGCCATTCATTGTATCAGGTTGCTCAGGGCCCCATCCAGCCTGGCCTTGAACACTTCCAAGGATGAGTTAGTAAAACAGGTGTTTGTCAAAACCCAAGTTTTTGGTAAAAAAACAGGAGTTCAGCCAGCAGCCTTCAGGCAAGGCTCTGCCTGCCACCAGCAGGCACCAACCTCCCAGCTCATCATCTACTAGGGCAGGGAGAGCAGTGCCCTGAGACTATGTGGGGTGGGACAAACCTTGTGAAGGACCAACCCCACTTCCTGCATTGGGGGAGAAGGGGGCAGCTGCCAGGGGTTCCCCACTGTAGCTCACCAGCATTTCTGTCTCTTCCTTCCAGGCCTTCTCTGCCTTTTACTATAACTTCAAGTTCCTCAACCTGACAGAGGGGCAGCCGCTGGCCACAGTCAGGAAGGCCATTGAGCAGCTCTGCACAAGGACCTGGGAAGATGTAAGCTCCCCATGATGGACAACGTGTGGAAGCTTCACAAGCAAAGGGGTTCTTGGCAGGGGGGAGTGGAGTGGGGACATTTCCAGGGCAAGGCTCCCTGGTTCTGAGCTGTGCCCTACACAGCTGAGCCATCCCTGAGCTCTGTGGAGACAGGACTGTCCTGCATCCACTCTTGGGGGCCCTCCTTGCTCATGCACCCTTGGGAAAAGCGCAGCCAGGGCAGGTGAAAGCAGCAAGGTCTCATCTCCAGCACAGGAACTGGGAATGAAGGGGAGGTTGGGGATGGAGGTGGGTCTGTGGCACAGGAGGATGGTGAGAGCAGAGCCAGCTGCTGGCACCACTCTGGAGACTAGGTAAATCATAGAATCATACAATTGCAGGCTGGTTTGGTTGTAAGGGACCTTAAAGCTTATCAGTTCCACCTCTGTGACATAAGCAGGGACACCTTGCACTAGACCAGGTTGCTCCAAGCCTCATCTAACCTGGCTTTGAATACTTCCAGGGATGGGGCAGCCACAGCTTCTCTGAGCAACAAACAGGGATTGATAAAGCCCAGAGATGTGACAGCACCCTGGGGCCGAGAGCAGGAGCCTCCTCCATGAGGAGGCTGAGATGGGAGAATCTGGGGCAGGAGGAGCTCCTATATATCTCTCTGTTTCCATGTGAAGTGTAAATCCTCCACGAAGGAGTTGGCCCATGTGAACAGGTCCAAAGTCACTGTCTGGTCCAGAAGTCTTTTTCTGGACACTGGTGACTGCAGAGCCACTGCCACTCATGCAGCACTTGTCAGAGCATTGTCCCTGCACAGAAATTGCCTGTGAACAACTTCCTTTCCTCCCCAAACATTCCCCACCCCAGCTGTCTTCCAGCTACCCTAAAGAGGATCCCAAGCGACTGCCTACGTACTGCGCCAATGCCAACTACATCCTCACACTCCTCCTCGATGCCTACAAGTTCAATGAGACCAGCTGGAACAACATTTTCTTCCAGATGAAGGTGGGCAGCACTCCCAGCCCGCGAGAGGGGAGGGGAGCACAGGTGGTGCTGGGGGAATTGCAGCACCTGTGTTGGGGCACCGGGGGAGCCACAATCCAGAGAGCCTTGCCTTTCTCTGTCCCATTGTGGTGCTGGTGTGGGGACAGCTGCTGCATCCCCTTTGGGCTGAGCAGGATTAGGTGGCCCTGTGATATCAGTGGCTTTCCTGCAGGGCTAACAGTGTCCCCTCTCTCCCCGGGCAGGCAGGGAGTGCTGATGTTGGCTGGACACTGGGGTACATGCTGAACCTCACCAACATGATCCCGGCAGAGGCTCCAGCCAGGCTGAGGGGGCACATGCCTTCTCTGTGGGCTGCAGCCATCACCTTCATCATCCTCACACTAGTCTTGGGGCTCGCTGCCCTGTTCCTGCTCCTGTGGGTGTAGGAGCCTGGCTGTGTTTCAGAGCTCAGCAGGTGTGGATCATGCTGGGGTCCCCATGCTCCTGCCTGCAGGACTGGCAGCCTGAGGCTGGGGCTGTGATGCTGAACACACTCATCTCCACAGCACCAAAGAACTGGGGTCTAGCCTTCCAGGGGACTGGCCCCCAACATGCAGGCAGGCCCGTGTAAGGTTTCCAAAGGAGCTCAGCTCCCATGGAGATCTGACAGGATTAGCCTACAGAAGTCTCAGTCATGCCTATCTGCTTTCTCATATCACTGCCTGTTACAGGTATGGCTCCATCCCACTGGAATGTGGGGCCATGAGAGCCAGCCTGGCTGTGGAAGAATTCCTAGTGCCAGATTGTTAGAGCATGGCTGGAGGCCCCTGGTGACAGAGTGCCCTGAGCAATTCTGGGTATGACCATGGTCACCAACAGCCAGGTGGGTCCCTGCCACGTCTGCCAGCATGAGGGCACACAGGGCTCTGCAGGACCCCAGCTGGCTCCGCTGAGGGTCTGCCACCTGGGCTTATGTGGAGATGGTCTAGGAGAGACAAGGAAAACTGAGCATCCAAAGCCAGAAGTGTGGTCCATGCACCTACAGAGGGTCCATCTCATCTTGCCATCATGTCATCATGTTATCTCATCATCACATCTCATCATTTCATCTCATCTTCCTTTTTGTCTGGGATAAAGGGATTGATGTTCCTGAGTGCCTTGTGGAGACAACACCAGCAGAAGGCCTGGGCTCAGTGGGTGTCGGGCTGAGACTCCAACAGGCTGTGAGTCCTGCCCTGCATGTGGCTGTGCTGGGTCCTGCCCACGGCCGTGCCCCTGCCTTTGCCTTTCATTCTGCTTGTTTTTATCTGCCCTGTGGATGATTCATTGTTATTGTTTGTGTACCCACAGCAGGGCACTGACCTTTGGTGTCCCTGTGGAGTGACAGCTCTCCTCATCCATATAAAGATTGTAAAAGGCAGCATGTGGGGAAATGCCAGTTACTTTGCTCCCAAACAGTTATGATTTTATTGCTTCCTTCTCCCAGATAAGGGCAGGTGATGATGACAGGAACTCAGGGGAGTTGCTCAAATCTATGGCATCCATGGGAAATGTCCCTGAAGACCTCGGAGAGGAGCCAGCAAGGCATGAGGACAGTCCTTCTCCTTCTGAGAGGAGGCTGTCTTATCTCACGCATCACTGGCTGTCAGTGGGATTCCCCAAAAATGTAAGAGGGGTCCTAGTATTTGCCCCTGACGTGTCCCAGCAGCATTCCCGAATCACCCTGTGCTGGAAAGGGAGGATGAGCTGTCTGCCAGGCACAGGGCACAGCATGCAACTGCTCTGGAGAGGAGCCTCGCACAGGAGAGCAGAGGGCTGCCATCCCCCACCTCACAGGGCTCCCCAGTCCTGGGCAGAGCCTGAGTCCCATGGACCAGGTCAGTGTCCCCACCACAGCCCCTCAGGCTGGCACTGGCCATGGGCAGACCCTCGCCCTGGGAGGGGGCAGGACACATCTGTCCCACACGGGGTTGTAACCAGCCCTGTGATGGTCCCACTGCTGCCAGACTCTCCTCCCTCCCTGACCCCCCCATCTCCAGCCCACCCCACATCACTGTGATCCCCACACCCCAGTGCTGAGTCCCTGTCCCACATGGCCATGCCCCCCTTCCTGGAGCATCTCCAACTGGCAGGGCAGGGAAAGGAAAACCAGAGAGCACACAGCTATGGGGAGCATATTTTACAGCACTTGCCAGCTCCAGCTTACCAGGCCAGGGCTCAGGGCCTCCCATGACAAGTCCATGGCCCCAGGGCACATGAGGGTGATTCCCTGGGCAGCAGCTGCTTGCACAGGTGTGGCAGTGGGACCTGGTGGCCTCAGCAGCCTCCCGAGCCAGCACTGCTACAGATGCTCATAGCCTGAGGAGTTTCCCTGGCAGCACATGACTGTGAGCAGGCAGAAGGTGAGAATGAGCATGATGGCCAGTAAAACAGTTGTTGCTATCCAGCTGCTTCTCTGGAACACTCTGACTCCTGGGGGCTGCTCTGAGGGAACCATGTTGGTGAGATTGAGCATGTAGCCCAGAGTCCAGCCCATGTCTACGTTAGAAACCTGTGCAGAGGAGGAAGAGGGATGTGAAAGGCTGCAAAGTACCAGGCAAACTGGAGAGCTAGAGAAAACCTCTGCTGCTGCACCCACAGGTCCTGCTCCACAGCCACTGCTATCTGTGCCCACCTTGGGCTGCAGAGGCCCCGTTAGTGAGATAAACTGGGGGAGAGCAAAAGGCACCAGGGCAGATGTCCCAACAGGTGCCTGATGTAGCTCAAGACCTGCCCTGGGTATGGACAGTGGGGCTGTGCTGCCCCTGTATTCCTTGTCCCCAGTCAGGGCAGGGGCAGCAGCAGGGTGGGCACGAGCCATTTCATGGCACAAAGTGTGGAAGCTGGGGGCTGCTGGTCACTCTACCTGCTGGACAAAGTGGATGTTAAGCCACGTTTTGTGGTTGAATTTGTAGCCTTGCAGGAGAAGGGTGAGGATGTAGGAGTTGACTGCACAAGCATCACGGAGGTGGGTCCTGCTTGCCGTGGGGAACAACTGCTGCACCTGCAGAGGTGGGAGAAGAGGGGTGGGCTGCCAGCATGGAGCAGTACTTGGTGTGCTCTCGCTGGGAAACAGCCCCTCAGTGCAGCTGGGAGCAAAGACTTGGAGAGCAAGGAGGACCCAGGAGGCTGCTGGCTGCTCTCCCTTCTCTTCTCCAGGTCCAGAGACCTTTGTGCTCCTCCCAGCACGCTCCAGCTGTCCCCAGCAGAGGATGGGCTGCAAATGAGCTTTCAGGCTCCAGCACCCAGACAAAATGCAGGCAGGGAGTGGCATCTTCTGGGCATGATCTCACCTTGTCCCAAGTCTTGTTGCAGAACTGTCTGATCGTGGCATTGATTAAGCCCAGGGACTGCCCTCCTGTCAGGTTGAGGAAGTGAAGGGAGTGATAAAACCCTGAAAATGCCTATAGTTGTTTGATACAAAAGATGACAGGTTGGTGAAGAACCCAGGCCACAGACACCCCCCGTCCCACCTCTAAAGGAGTCCCTGTAAGGCAGCTGACCCTCTGTGAGGGAGTTGGGAATGTTCCCCACAAGAATGGGGGGATTGGAGCTGGGACAGCAGAGATCTAGAGCTGCCTGGCACAAAGTTAAGCACCCTGCGTGTCTCCGTGTGTCAGGCACATCCCAGCTCCCAGGGCTCAAACTGTCCAGACTTTCCTACAGAAGTTTTCCTGAGCTTCTGCCCCAAAATTCCACTCTCCCCACAAAGCCACGGGGACTGAGGCTCCTTACGAAGAACTGTCCCCGCACGGGGGGCTGATACACCCCGTTGAACCCGCACGGTCTCTGGGCCCCGCAGCTGAAGTTGAAGAGTTTCTGGATGGCCGAGCGGCACCCGGCTGGGTCCCCTGTGCCCGTCACCGTGAGCACCAGGGCAGGGCTGGCCGTGCTCGGGGCACGGACACACGGACTGTCATACAGCTCTGCCACGGTGACGTTCTCCTGGTATCCGCTGGGGTAGCAGGGGTGTGAGATCTGGGCAGTCGGGCTGTTCTGGAGAGAGTGAGAGCCATGAATGGGGCTTGGCGCGGGATGCCAGTGAGACCCCACACACAGCCCATCCAAAAAGCAGAACCCAGGCCCTAGGAGGATTTCAGGACAAGCAGGATCCGTCCTGTGCATGACTAACCTGCCCGTGGCTCTCCCTGTCCCCACAAACACTGGGCCATGACAGGGTGACAGTGGCACTGCCAGCCCCGGGGGGTGGCACCTGCTCCCCAGGGCAGGGTTGGTGCTCTGCCTGCACAGACAGCTTGGTGCTCTCCACACTCGCTCCATCCCCACTGCACCCTGCAGGCCCTGGCCCAGGAGGGACCAAGGATGCAGTCCATATGCTCCCTGAGCATCCCTGGATCCCAGGGCTCTGGGATGTGAGCTCTGGCACTCGGGGGCACACTGCACAGTCCTGGAGCCGTGTGGGGACTGTGCTGGGAATCCTTTCTCAGGGCACAAATTGAGCAAGGGAGAGCGAATGGGGACAGAGAAAACCAATGGATACAGCTGGGGTTGGGAGATTACAAAAAATGCCATTACATGTCAGCCTGGGGGGACAAAGGAGCCCTGGCAGGGAACCACCACCGCCTTCCACCTAAATGAGGGAATTTCTTGCTTCCATACATAAAATCTCAAGCTCTCCCAGTTCCCTATCACTTCATCCACAGGCAAGCCCGGCATTTGTGGGAGATGTGTTTCATGGCAACAGGGGATGGCTGAGCAGCTCCGGGGGCCCGAGGCTGCAGTACCTGGTGCAGAGCTGCCAGCAGCATCTTCAGGGCCTGGGTCTGCCCATAGCACAGGTAGCTGTGGCTGTAGAGAGAGTAGTTGGTGCCGTACAGCCGGAAGAAGACAGAGGTGTTCCTGTCCTCCACGGGCACTCCGGGCTGGAAGGTTATTTGCGTCGAGGCACCTCCAAGGTCCAGTGCTCCGAGAACCTCCGTGTCCTGGGGATGCTCCCACTTCTCTGCAAAGGAAAACTGGCCCAATAGACAGCAAGTTAGTCTGAACTAGAGGCAGCCACAGTCCCCGTGAAAACCCTCACGAGTTTGGGGGCTCAGAAGCCCCAGAGGGACCATCCATGTCCTGTCTCCCTGGTTTACCCCCTCCTGCCCACATCCTCCTCAACCCACAGAGACTTCCATGGAGCACTGAGCTCTGACCCCTTGGCTCTGCACATCTCTTGGGATCCAGAGAATTGAGGAGGAAAAAGGGAACCCTTTCATCTGGGGGCTCATACTGCTGCATCCCTGCAATACCAAAATCCAGCCCTGTGTCAGCGGAGAGCGCAGAGCTGGGCTGAGCTGGACACAAAGATTCTGTTAATCAGTTCAGTGGGGTTGAATCTGCAGCCCACGACCACAGGTGACATTTAGCTGGCTGACCGGTGCCCTAAAACAACATTCCCTCTCCTCTGGGAACAAGGAAACCTGGATGTAGCTCAGACAGGGATATTTGCAGTGCCCACCCCTCCCCTGCCCTCTCCCCAGCCCACACCTTGATGAGTGTCTCCAGCAGGTAGTTGACGGTGATCCAGCCGAAGGAGCCCTCCTCTCTCCCCGTCAGGATCCGAGCTCCACGGAAGTCCACAGGGTACTCCCCAATGGCCTTGGCCACCTCGGCCAGCACCTGCTCAGCCTTGGTGCTGTTCTGCTCCCTGTCAGGGAAGGGACAAGCACGGCTGGTGCAGGAGGCCTCGGCCAGGAGCTGTGGCAGCCGGGCTGGCAGTGAGAGGCTGCTGTGCCCTGCCAGGGAGCAGAGCTGCTCGCACATGGGCACATCCCCCATCACTGCCCTGTCTGTGGCTGGCTCCTGAGAGCCCCAAATCCCTCACTTGGGCCACTGGGAATCTCCCTAACACCACCGCCTGTGGGCTCTGCCGGAGCACTGGGAAGCTTAATGCCAGTCTGGCAAAGGGCCTTCATCCCCCTCTGGGGCTGCAGCCAGGCTGGCGCTGCACTGGGCTGGGGGTATCCCCCGGGCACAGCCAGTGCCTCTCCCGGACACCCTGTGGCACTGTGGGCAGGGATGCTCTGCCCACCCCCACGGCCTGCCTGGGCAGCCCCCCTGAGCCCCCAGGCCCCCGTCCCAGCCCTGCTCTGGCTGCAGCAGTGCGGTGGGGAAGGCGCAGGGGGGGCACGGCCCTGGCACTGCGGTACCTCAGCAGCCTCATGCCGGCCGTGGCCCCCAGGTAGGTGGGGGTGTCCCGCTGCTGCTCTGCCGGCACGATCCTCATGGCCTTGTCCAGGCAGGGCTTCAGGCTGGCGCCAGCCCCCACGGGCTCATCTGCATAGCTGGAGATGCCAGGACCTGCCAGTGGGCACCAGTGATGGAGAGAGTCCAGTGCCATCCCAGAGGGACAGCACTGCAGGGGACATGTCCACCC
>JAWWEW010000038.1:10637426-10656845 GCA_035583185.1 Anabacerthia variegaticeps
GGTGTCTGTGGCCTGGGGTCTTCACCTCACTTTCACTTCAACTTCAGCTGTGGGGCCCAGAGGCCGTGCGGGTTCAACGGGGTGTATCAGCCCCCCGTGCGGCGACAGTTCTTCGTAAGGAGCCTCAGTCACTGTGGCTTTGGGGGGGAATGGGAGGAGAGGGGGTGGGACCCTCTTCTGTCAGTGGTTGTGGGAAGGGGTGGGAACAAAGGGGACCCCAGGGCTGGTCCCATCTGTAAACTACTGCTCCTATACCAGGAGGTGGCTTCTGTCTCCTGAGGGAAATGCGAAGAGCTTGTTTGAGGGAGCAACTCTGAGCTACCTCAGGTGCAAGCACCAGCCCCAGGGCTTGTCAGCAAGCTCCAAGACTTTCTGGCAGACCACCAGCTAGGTGCTAAATGCTGAACCCTGGGAACTACATGGCACTCTATCCATAGGCAAGGAGGGGCACTGGGTCCTTTTTCATGTGAGGAAGGAGATGTTGTTTTTACCACCTCCCATTATCCCCAGGCCTTCGCTGGGTTCTACTACACCTTCCACTTCCTGAACTTGACCAACCAGCAGTCTCTGAATGACGTCAACACCACGGTCCTGGCCTTCTGCAAGAGGAACTGGTCAGAGGTGAGAGCCCTGTGCAGGGCAGCCAGGAGCCCTGTACTTGTCCTGTCCGAAATCTCTGCCCAGGGAGCGCACGTCCTGCTATTCCCAGGGCTAGGGACACTTTCTGAGCATCTGCCTCATTCTCTGTTGCACTGTGGCCCTGCAGCTGGAGCAGACCTTCCCACAGGACAAGAAGTACCTACACACGTACTGCTCCGTGGGCAATTACATCTTGACACTGCTACTCGATGGCTACAAGTTCAATGAGCAAACCTGGAGCAACATCCACTTCAGCCGGCAGGTAAACACACCTGTGGGCAGCTGCAGCCTCAGCCTTGCCCTGGGCATGTTCAGGAGCAGCATCCCTGGAGTCCCCTGTGCCAGAAATGTGTTCCCATTTCATGGCTGCTCCCCAGTGATCCCAGCACAGCTTCACTCCTTACTGCTCCCAAATCTCTGACCCAGCTCCTTTCTCACTTTTACTGTCGTGAACATGTTTGATCTTAAGGGGTTTGGGAAAGTGCAGAGCAGGGTTTGCCTGCTTTGATCTCTGATGTTGTCATCACAGAGGTGATGGTGGCCCCATGACCCATTTGAACCAGAGTATGGCCAGGCCACAATATTTCCAGGATGAGAGAAAACGGCCTCAAGTTGATCCAGGGGAGTCTTAGGTTATATATTAGAATTATTGTTTTCACAGAAGGGGTGGTCAGGTATTGGAACAGGCTGCCCAGAGCAGTGATGGAGTCACTATCCCCAGAAGTGTACAAAAAAATTGTGGGTGTGGCACTGGGGGACGTGGTTTAGTGGTGGACATGGTAGTGGTGCTGGATTGACATTGGACTCAATGACCTTAAAGGTCTTTTCCAACCTTAACAATTCTATGGCCAGATAAGAAGGATTATGGGGAAGGAGGAAAGCTCAGATCCAAAATCACGTGCAGGTCTCAGAGGCACACCTGGATCAGAATCATCATCCATGTTTAGCTGTCCCTTAGCCCTGGAAAACGGGGTACAGGAAAGCTGGTGGCAAGATCAGGTTCACCACATGTGAAACGGCAGCTGGGGCAGCCCATGGGACAGGTGCCCATCAGTCCCCTGCACCGAAGTGACTGGTGCCTGGGAGAGGTACTTTTGGGTGGTCCCCTCTGCTCTGTCCCCTCAGGCAGCAAACACGGACATCGGATGGACACTGGGCTTCATGCTGAACTTCACCAACATGATCCCCGCAGAGGCTCTGGAGCACGTCAAGGGCCACCCACCCGGGCTGTGGGCAGGGGCTGTCTCCTTCATTGTGCTGGCCATAGTGACAGGCCTGATGGCTGTGTTCCTCCTGTGTTTCTGGAAAACCAAGTAGCTCCCAGCCTCCTGACTGCAGGCATCCTGCCCACTAACCCAGGCAGGGAAGTGGCACAGAAGAGGTGGAAGTGGGAGAAGAATCAGGGCATTAGACCCATCTCCATTGCTCAGGGGTCATCTCTGTGAATGTCAAAGATTTCAAAGTTGTCTTAATCTCTCAACCTCCAAGAGGCAAAGATTCCTTTAATCTGACTGCCAAAAACTGACTGAGACTTGGTGGCTGGATGAAGCCAGATAAATTCAAATTAGAAATAAAATCCATTTTGTTTTTCACAGTTGCCTTAGCACTGCCTGTCCTGCTGGGCTGCTCTTCCAACAGCCCTGGGAGGCAAGTGGTGATGGAGAGCCATGGTGGGCACCTGACTCTGAGGAGAGGGATGACATCATCTGTATCCTGCCCTGTGCAAGATGTGCAGTATTTTTGTAGTATGTGACAGATTATCATCTCCAAAGACACTGCCAGCTGTCTTCAAAAATATTTACTGGCATATCTCAGCAGAAAAACACAAATGGAAGTTGATTTAAGAGTTGCCAACTCTGGCTCAGGGTTTATTTTATATTCAAGTTACATAGCCCAGCTTTGTCAGACACCAAATCGAGAATGTGTTCCAGCTCCAGGCACTTGAGTGTTTTATTTAGATCAGCAAAGCCCAGCCCAGCTTAGCTGCAGGAACTGGACAGACCTTTTGGTCCTTGCAGCACCAGTCCAATGCTGCACTTCCCAGCGCTCTCCCTGGTGCCTCCAGGGCTCTCCCATAGCCTGGAGCTGCTCTGAGCAGTGGGGATTTCTACAACTCCCTCTCCTCTGTGCTGCATCTTGGACTTGGGGCTTCAGAAAAGAACCAAAGACATCTGGGCCAAGGAATGGCCAGATCCATAGGGTGTTTGCTGTGGAAGTATGGTGTCCCAACCCACAGTGTTATCCCATTAATCCCACTGCAAACTGGTTCCAAAAGCCTTCTGAAAGAGCAGCATCTCTGCTGGTGGAGATAAGATTATGTTACCCGGGAGCCTGAGGAACAGGGCTCTGCCTCCTGCTCCCATCCTTGTCTTGTTAGAGTGAGCCAAGCCTTCCCAAGCCTGAATGTGAGCACCAGTGGAGAGTGGATGAAGACCTTCACCCAGAGGAGCATCTTCCCACAGAGAAGTCTGAGCTGCCACATGGACAATTCCCACAGCCAAACACCAGACCTCTCCCTGCTCTCTGCTCTGCACAGGCACATCTTTGGCAGCATAAGCACAAGGTAAAAAAGCCAGGTCTGGGAACAGGCTGTAGGAAATGCTGTCAGACTGCTGGAACTGACCCCATGGAATCTGTGAGTGGGAGATATCCCCTCTCCAGGTTCAGTAGAGCTCCTGGCTGTGCTGGCTGGGGTCTGAATGAGCTGGGACTGGTGTCTCTCATTCCTGAGAGTGCAGTTGGGCAGGAAAAGGCTCCTGTTTGCTATAGGAAGGCAGCACCACAGCTGGTCTGGGTGGCAAAGCATTTGGGGAAGATGCCAGTCTTGCCATTGCAGCATCCTTCCAACCAGTCCTCGTTCACTGAGAAAACAAAAAGGAGCAGGATGAGCCCTGTCCCATATCAGTGGGGTTAGTGAGAGTTTTCATGGCTGAAATTTAACTCAGGGGAAAATCCAGCACAAGCCTGTAGCTCCTGAGAGTATGCACCTACGACAGCACAGGAGAGGCCATGTATTCCCAGTCCCTCCCCATAAGAGACTCCAAAAGCCTGCCCCAGCACAGCCTGCAGCCCAACTGCAGAGCTACCTTCAGAGAGGATATCCAGCACATCTCCCTTGCTGAACTCCAGGTCCCCTGGTCCCTGTGCCAGGTAAGAGTGCTGAGCCAGCATCTGGTAGAGAACAGGTCTGCCGGAGTGGGAGTCTGAGTCCTGCAGGAAAAAGGCAGCACGGAGGTTGCAAGGCAAAGCAGAGATTGGAGCACAGCACAGCAGAGACACTTGTCACAGCCCCCGTACCTGGCAGCAGAGCATCACCCTGCCATCTGTCAGCTGCTGCCACATCCTCCCCAGATCCTCCTCTCCCGAGACTGCCTCCAGCTCGGTGCCATCCAGGTGCCTGTAGCTGCAAGGATTCATGAATGCGGTGCAAATCGTCTCATTTAAAGCCAAACTTTGAGAAAAGCCCAGTCCTCTGCCACCCTCAGCCTTCACAGTCCCCTTTTCAGGCCAGCTCTGAGCTTGTCACCTTGCACAGTGACACAGGGCCACCCCACATGCTCAGCGGGCAAAAATGGCCCCGTGGGGAGTGACACTGTCACCTCCTCACACACTGACTTGAGGGAAAGATTCTAAACTCTCCTGACTCCACTGGCTGTGTGTCCCAGGAGTGTCACTGCCAGAAGGACCTCACACTTACATGCACTTACATCTGACTCCCAAATTGCTCTGCATTGATCCCAGTTACTGCAAAGCCTGAGCCGAGCAGGAGAAAATCCAGTATACAGCAGCTACATTTGCATGGAGTTTTTCCTTCTGTTCTCCCTTTCTCCTGACCATGTACAGTTTTTTGGGAAAGACCCTTTTGAGCTTACAAAGCCCATAGATCATAGAGTCACAGAATGGTTTGGGTTGGAAGAGACCTTAAAGATCATTCAGATCCAAGCACGTCTGCCATGGGCAGGGAATCTTTCACTCGACCAAGTTGCTCAAAACCCTGTCCAACCTGACCTTGAACACTTCCAGGGATGAGGAGTCCACAAATCTGGGCAACCTGCGCCAGGGCCTAACCATCCTTACAGTAAAGCATTTCTTCCTAATATCCAATCTAACCCTGTCCTCTTTGAGCTTAAGGCAATTCCCCCCTTGTGCAGTCTCTCCATTCCTTGTCCAAAGTCTCTCTCCATCTCTCTTGGAGCCCCTTTAGGGAGGCTTACAAGAGGAACAGTGTGTGATCCCCCACAGAGCACATGCTGTTGTCCACCCAAGAGCCATCATAAGGTTTGCCTGCAAGGCAGACTGTGCTCAATGTTTGCTGGATCTCCAGCCCCGGATAAACATCCCTGGGAGACCAAATGCAGTATGCCTGTGTCCTCAGGGGAAGGGATGGCTGGTGCCCCATCACACACCCACACACCCATGCCCCAGGGTACCTCAGAGTGCCCCGCTGTGCCTGCTGCCCAAACCGCTCCTGCAGCAGAGCCCGCAGGGCGGGCAGGGCTGGCACCTCGCCCGCCTTCACCACCACGGTGCACTCACACCGTGCCCGCAGCACCACGGGCCGGTCCGTGCTCGGGGAAGCCTCTCCATGGCTCAGTAGGACCTACCAAGAGATGGGGCACCATGGTCAGGCTGTAGAATCACAGAGGCACAGAATATGCTGAGCTGGAAGGGACTCACAAGGACCATCCAGTCCAGCTCCTGGCCCTGCACAGACACCCCAACAATCCCACCCTGTCCCTCAGAGCACTGTCCAAACACTCCTGGAGCTCTGGCAGCCTTGAAGCTGTGCCCACTGCCCTGGGGAGCCTGGTCAGTGCCCGACCAGCCCCTGGAAGAACCTGGACTGGCTAGGACGTTCATGGACCAAGAAGAACCTCGACTGACTATGTCCACTCTCATACCCAAGAGAGGTGACACAGACACAACCTCTTGTCTCTGTGGTGCCGTGCCATGGTAAGAGCATCATCAAAATGCAGATCTGAATTTCAGAGCAGGAACCGTGGACTCAAAGCCTGGAATCAAATGTTCCTCCCATGACCCAGGAAACCTGTTTCTGGGTCTGATTGTACAGGTATATCCCAACTCCAAAACTGTATGAGCATGACCCCAATTCCTTCAGCCAGCTGGAGAGTTCCCATGCTGTCTGCTTTCTGGCTGAAGTACAGCTGACAAGGTTACTCCAAATGCCCTATGAAGAGGGGTGTCCTGCAGCTGACCTGCAGCTGGGGGACAGGGGTTCTGTCCCCAGGTGGACACAGGAGTGATTCCAAGGTCATCATGCACAGTGGTTGGCAATGACATGGAGATGCCTCAGAGAATGTCATCCCAGAATGCAAATATGAATGAACTGCGGTACCAGACCAGAAAATCACACAGGGGAGGAGGAGGAAGAGACAGCCAGGAGTTCAGAGACAGCTCCCTCTTGCAAAGTGGGCTGTAAAGAGTGTGTATGACAACACTGATGTGTCTGGGGCTCTTGGCACCGTGGAGGGTGGCAACAGGTCACTGCCCCGTAAGCCTCAGCCTTGGGCTGTCTCACAAAGTAGGATGGTCACAAACTTAGGAGTGGTGGAGGGAAGACCACATGGGAGCCTCTCTTTGGAACGAAAAAGATGTCAGAGGAAGGAGGTTTTTTCCACTGATTTTGGGGCAGCTCAGGAATTTGGGGGATCTGGGCAGGAATCTTGCATTTTCCACAGCCCTGGTCTCTTGAGGCTGTGCCAGCTTCAGCTGGTGGCACATCTCACCTTGAAGTCTATCTGGGCACCAGCATCACTGGCAGAGGCACTTTCTCCCCCAGGAGACTCTGCAGAACAGAACAAGAGCAGAGAAATAGCCCTGCAGTCAGCAGGGGCTGCTGGAAGCTCCAACACACACAGAGCTGTGGCTGCAGTCTCCCCACGAGCCCCTGGAGAGGGGATTTGGGCACAGCTTCACCCACTGAGGTCCCTGCCTGGCAACTACCTGGCTTCTGCTTCACATGGAGGCAACTGGGAGGCACCTGGGCAGGAGGAAGGGGGATCCCATCGCTGATCTTCTGCAACAGAACAGCATCAGAAAGGAGTGAGCAGACACTGAAGCCTGGACAAGGCTGGTGTGTGATGGCTGCAGCCAGTTACAAATTCGTGGGTGCAACCCCAGGGAGAGCCCCAGGGGGACCAGTTCATTAAATGGTGGGGTGATATGGAGCACTCAGGCTCTTGCCCAGGAGAAGTGAGGAGAGGTTTGTGGGACACTTCCTTGGCCCCCTGCCCCTGTTGAGGTCAGTGCTGTAGAGGAGGGAGGCTGCTCACACCATGCTGAGGGCTCTCCCCAGCTTGGGCTGGTTCACAGTGAGACACCCATGGAGCAAGTGCTCAAGTGTGTGCTGTGGTCAGGGATTCATTTGGAGGGGGAAAAGTGATGGTAAAATATTCATAGCTACATCAGAAAACCATGTGCTTCAAAAATCACTCACAGAAAACAGGGGTCTGAGTTGCACCTTTCCACACTGTGTTCAGATGGAAAATAATTGAGATAATGTGTGGATTTACCTGTGGTGGAGATGGGAGGTGAAGTTTTCCCACATCAAAGGTGAGGCACATGGTCTCAGGGCAGACAGCAGCACCTGCTTAAGGCATTACTGTCCCACTGCGGGAGGTTCACCTGCTCTCACTGTGCTGGTGAACTAGAACATGTGGGCACTCACCACCAGCTCCCCTGCCACCTCTGGTGGCTGTAGCCATGACGGGAGCAGGCCAGGTAAACCTGTGCCTCAGGCTCCCAAACTCCTCAGCAAGTTCCAGTGGCTCAAGAAGTTACAGTGGGGCAGAAGAGCTGGGGAAGCTGCTCCCTTTGTGTGCTCCATCAGGTCAGGGAGAAGAAAACCTACACTGGGTTGTGATACAAGCCTGGCTAAATGTACAAGCCCACAGATTTTGATGTAAAGAGATATAATGTATTACAAAAAAAGAAAAAAAAAAGAAGGCATTTCCCCCCGATTTTAACTCTTCATTTCTTCCTGTTTAAGAGCACTTGGTCTTCAGTCAAGGGTCTCAGTGATTCACACCCTATGTTTCTCTTACACAGTTGTCCTATCCTGTGATTATCTTGGAAATAAATGTCCCAAATGTATTTCTTGGTCCCTCCCTCACCCCTGGTTGTAAGGCTTCCAGCTCACCCATTTATCCATCCTTGAGACAGGCTCCAGGAGAGAGCTCGGGATGTGCAGCTTCTGTGAGACACAGAGCAGAGCAGGGTGAGACAGGAGCTGCTGCTGAGGCAGCCTCAGCCCCAACCCACAGCCTGTCACCCTATGGCCATGCCTGGGGAGGTCCGGGGTGACACACAGCCACCCATGTGCCCTGTGCTCAGGCACTGCTGAACAAAATTCCCTGCTGGAAGCAGCACTGCTGACAAGTGGCTGTGACAGATCAGACACTCCCCAAGCCAAAGCCCCTGCTCCCAGAACAGATGCTCAGGCAGAGAGCAGCAAGGATGCCCAGGGATACAAATCCAGCAGCATTTCTGTGTCTTCTGATAATCATTGCTAGTAATTCAACTGATCACTGGGGGTAATTTTTTGCTTACAATGCTTTTAATGCTTTTTTTTTTTTTTGGTCCAGGGTCTATTATTTTACTTTTTTTGACTTTGAATTTCACCTGACACTTTGCTGAGCAGTCAAATACATCCAAATACTTGTGTGACTCTTCACTCTTAGTTCCAGATGCCTCAGGCTCTGCTGAATGGTTTGATTGTCTGTCATGGAACATGGCCAGCTTAAGAAGCACAGTGTTACTATCCCTATTACTGTATCACTTAGGGATTTGCTAAATGTTTATGTCACAGCAGATTCCCTGTGGGGACATACTTTCTCTTAAAAAAAAAACCCAAGCAAACATAAACCTCTGTTCATTTACACCCACTATTTCTTCTGTATTTTAACCTGTTACCAGTCCTCAGAACACTGCATCCCTTGCTCAAACACCTCACTGGTTTATAGTAGTCTTGTGAAGAATCTTTTGACTTCTTTTGGAAAGAAGGGCAGGTAATACATTCACTAGCTGAACCTAATCCAGGCTCTTTCAAAGAACTGAAGTAGACATGTGAGAAATGGCTTCTGCCAACAAAGGATTTTCCATGTTGTTGTATTCATCTGTTTCTATTCAGTCTGTTGACACTACAGTTCCCCAGGCTGCAGGAAGAGGTCAGATTTGCTAGGCTTTAGTTCCTTAGGTCTTCTCTAGGGCCCTTTATAAAAGCTGCATGCACAGCTGAAACCTTCCCCAAACCTACCCAAAGTTAACTTAACAGAGGCACTACACCCAGGGTAAGGACTGACTCATATCCTCAGCTTTCTTAGAGCTCTCAGGTGACAAAAACTGCTCTATTTGGTGGTCCTTGATGAGGTCTGGTGTCCCGCACAGTTCCACAGTAGAATCCTGTGTGGTGGAGAGCACAAGAACCCAAAACATGCCCATGTGGAACTGCAGAGGTGAATGGCAGAGGCTGGAGGGAGCTCCAAGTGTCAGGAAAATGCCAGTGTGTGGAAATGAGCTCCTGAACTCACCCCCAGCTCTGCAGAGCTACAGGTGAGCCCAAGGGCTGTGCTCAGAGGGCTGCAGCAGGTTCCTGCTCACAGGCAGGGCTATGGGCTCTGCTGGGGGGCTGGGCTGGGCAGCCCCCCATTGTACTCACCTGTCCATCGTGGATGGCCGTGGCCCAGCCGTCTGCTCCCCTGGTCAGCACAAACACCAAACTGCCGCCTCTCACCGCCGGCTCCCCCGAGTGCTCGGGGCAGTACTGGGACAAAACTCGGTGGTACCCTGTCTCGCTGTCCCTGTGGAGAGAGCAAGAGCACCTTTACTAAGCCCAGAGTGCTGATGGCTTTGATCCAGAACACTGCACCAATCCTAAATGGCACGTGCCATAAACTTCAGGTGTTGGGAATTCAGTGATTTCCATTGCTACTCTTTGGTCTGACTGGGAACAAAAGGAACTTGGAAAACACTGATTTCCCAAATGCAGCTGCATTTTCATTGTAGTGATAAACATTTTCCAGATCAAAACAATTATTAAACACAGGCCTGAAGTACTCCTGGTACAATATCACCAAAGCAAATACCTTTCATGGGTTTTGAACCTGATTTTGGCTTAGCACAGCAGGGCTAGGAATGACTATTTGGAAACTCAGTCCTGGGAACTAGGATGGGACAGCTGAGCACCCTCTGTCACAGGCCTGGGTAGGTCCGACAGCCTCTCTCTCCCTCAGCCATGGCATGATCCATGTCTGTCTCCCAAGATTGTTGAATAAACTGCAAACTGCCCAGAGATTCTTGCAGAAGAGATGCCAGGGACCCGCACTGTCCTTTGCAGCCACACAAGCCTTTGCATGTTTGTCATTCACTCCACCCTTGCGGAGAAGTGGGTGTGGAACTCTCAGAATCTTCACACACAAAGACACCAGAGAACAAAACACAACTTTCTGAACAGAAATAGTGAGAGGAGGGTTAGACCAAGGTGGGAGTGAACACTCACCGCAGAGCATCAGCACTGGGTTCATAAAAGCCCTGCTTCTGTGGAAGAAACAAACAGCATCTATTTATAACAGTGCCTCATCCAGCAGCAGTGCCACCTTATCTCCTGTCCTTCTGAATACCACACTGGGGTATTTTGTCTTTACTTTTGACCCCATTTGTCACTCTACACCGCCCAAACAGATGTCTGCTGCTCCACACCTTAGCAGGAGGTACCTCCTGTTTCTTCCTCTCTCTTTTTACCCCACCAGCAAGCAAGTAACAAAATCTCTTCCCTCTCCCCTGGTTCCAAGGAACTGCTACTATAGAGCAAGGCAGCTGTGCTTATGCTCACAGAGTTACTGAAGTGCTGGCCAAAGACACATTGAGTGCAGCAAAGTGTGCTCAATGTGCTTTCCACTGCTGTTCTGACATGGTCAAGAGACAAAAATGCTTCTCCAAGGGGCTGAAGGCTCCCACCACTGAGTGCCTTCCAGCCAGTGCTGAGCCTGCTGCCTGGCTCTGAACGGAGCCAGGCTGACAGTGCACTGGTTCTTCCAACAATACACTCTTCCCCTGGTGTGTTAGGATCTAAGCCCCTCCCTGGAGCTACTGACAGCTCCATTCCTCGTTTCACAGGTATGTCCTGCTCACCTGAGGCCTCAGAGGCTCAAAGCCAATGTACTCATCATTGGGAATGATGGACGAGATCACCTGTTGGGAGGACAAAAAAAATGAGTGAATCCAGGCTGGATGAAGAGTCTCCCAAACTTCATCCAATGTTATGTACTCAGACCCATTTCCTTCTGACATCCTAAGGTCAGTCATAATGTACAGCTGTGCATATAGTGCAGAAGTCAGAGCTGGATTCCCAAAACGGTCCCTGTTTTTTTAAGCCTTTCCAAGGTTTCTTTAAAAGTACATGAATGCATTACTTCCCCTTTTCTTTGTTCCTGTTGGAGCTCTTTGGCCTGTGACACTTCTGCTGACCACACTGGTCACAAAAAGGATCAGAGAAATTCTCTGCTGGCTTGAGTTAAGGGATGTGACAAAGCATTTGTCTCCCAAGCGCCCACTTGTCCCACTGGGAATGCAGGACTGAACTGGAGGAATGTAGTCCTCTTCAAAATGTCATTGTAAGCAAAAGGGCAACCACGGGCTCTCTGAGTACCTCCTTGACCCTTTCAGACTTTAAAGTGACCAAGACTGGGACAGGGGTTTAGTCTCAAAGTGCATTTTTGATAGAAGAGATGGCAATTCTAACAAAGTTTGGTTTCTGTGTCCCAGATGCCTGGACTGGCTGCAAGCACTGACCATCCTGCTCCTGGGGCACCCCAGCACAGTGGTCAGTGCACTGGCCAGCAGCTCTGGGGCTGACAGAAGTGGGATTTTAATCTGCTGCTGTTAATGGTTACGTGCCTGTTACCTTGGGTTTACCCAGGAAATCTTTGGAATCCAGCTGTTCAACTTCCTTCTTTCGTGGTCTGAAAAGTTCCCCAAGAGGAACCTGCATGGGCTCTAAAAACAGGCGGTCCTGGGGCAGGGAGAGCAGATAAGGGAAAAGCCATCAATTAATATTAAACAAAACATCAGAGAAGTGAAAAGCAAATGCAGCTTCCCCACGTGTGCAAGAGCAGCTCCAGGAAGATGTTGGAGCAAAAATTAGGGCTGTGAACTTGACAAAGGGCACTCAGGCTGAAGAAGCACATGCAAACTGAGAGCTCAGCAACCACTCCCCGGTGTGGAGTCAAGGACTAACATTGTCCATGGGATGGGTGGGAAGGGGAGCAGTCAAGGAAGGTTTGTTAAATAAATTTTCTGGACAGTTTTTCTATTTGACTTCAAATGTTTTCTCTGCTCAGCCACTGAGTAGCATGCTAATAGCAAATATAAATAATACACTGATGTAAAACACAAATATGATTCTAAAGAGATTGAAGCTGAAAAACCTCGGAATAAAAAAAAACTGCTAAGAGACTTTGGGATCTTTTAGCAGCAAAGGTATTTATTGACAAGGCTGGGCAGGTAGCCAGCTCGCACTGGACAAACCGGCTCTGAATGATGAGTGCCAAACAAGCCATTTCATATAGTCTCAATATGTGATTACAACATCCAATCACACATATTAATGAGGTTACAACATCTAATCATGCATATTAATGACTAGGTGAAGTTTAGGTGGAGCTTGGGCGGAGCCTTCCAGATTCTTCTTCTGGCATCAATTTTGGGGAGGTTGGCTCCGGCCTTCAGCCTCAGTTTGGTGGTCTTGGGGCATCTACCTCTTAGCTGAACTTCTAACCTTTCTATGTTAAGTGACCTGATTCTTCAGGCTTGCAAAAACCCTTGGCTCAAGGCCTTCCTATCTAATTCAAATGTCCACATTATCTTAATTTAGGATCACTAGGTTCATTATATAGCACTCCTAGCATTCTTCTGAGCTTTTTGGTCCAGTAGGCAGAACAGGACAAGTTATCGACTCATGCCAGGCAGAACAAGCATTGAGAAATTCTCTTCTAACAGAGCAAGGTACCTCTACTAATTCAGTTAACTCCTTTTAGGCCTTGCTCTGCTTTCAAGATGACCAGGTTAAAAACAAAGTGATCACCTCTTGAAAAGTATGCAAATAAGGAAGTATGAAGGTAGCAAACGAATGAATTCTCCAGGAAGACTAAATCAGAAATTTGCAAATGCTTCCTGATCATAAAGGAGTCGAACAGGAAACTATTACTTTAAAGCAGCCCTAGAACCACTTTCACACCGTACTTAAGCTCTAAATGAGATTGGCATTAATATCTGAGCTGCCACCTGAGGCAGCTGTTCCTGAGGCCAAAGGTACTCAATAGAGTCAGCCACTGTCACCTAAAGGGAGACTCTCCAGATCTGCCCTTGGAGGGGTTCTGTGCTTAAAAGTGCACAAGGCAACCAATTTTGCAGCACAAGTATGAATAGAAATGAGGTTCTGAAAAGAAGGGAAAAGGAAGAAACCTCCCCAGCCTGAGAGGTCATCCCAGAATTCTCCACTATGGTGTTTCTGGGCCATGAAGCACCTGGGGGTGATGGAATTCCTCCATTAGC
This sequence comes from Anabacerthia variegaticeps, assembly GCA_035583185.1. Lineage (NCBI taxonomy): Eukaryota > Metazoa > Chordata > Aves > Passeriformes > Furnariidae > Anabacerthia > Anabacerthia variegaticeps. Next base: position 10,650,636 of record JAWWEW010000038.1, read on the forward strand.
TGGATTACTGCTCTGGCAGAGCATCACGTGCAGAGAGCTGAGAGACTCAGTTAGCAGGGGAGCAAGCAGGGGGATAGACAAGAACACCCCAACATTTAACCATCAGCACAGTCCTATCTCACATGTCTTAACCGAGACCCAAAGCACATACCCAGGAACTCACAGAGAGGGTCTTACCTGTACCCGCTCAAGGGCCAGGTCCAGGATTGCTGTTCTTCTTTCAGGTCTCCACACAACAGCCTTCTCTAGGGTGGCTCTGGCCTCCTGCCACTGCTGCAGGTGGCACTGCACTGCTGCAGTGCTGTACAGCACCTGGATGGGCACAGGGGACGGACTCAGAGGGCTGGGACCAAGAGACACCCAATACGACCTACTGCACTCAGCAAAGAAACAGGGCGCAGACACTGAAACACCTCAAATGCAGCATCAGGAAAGGCACTCTGAGAAGCACAGCGGAAAAAGCTTCATAATCAGAATGCAAAGACAGAGGTTTGGGTGTGCTGGAGCTGCTGGCTCTGGTCAAGGCGAGGAGAGACATGGGGGCACCAAGTGAAGACTCTGGTACCGCACAGTTAAACCTGATCCTTCCTGCATCTGAATGGCCAGGAAGCTTTTCTGGTATTTCTTTCTGCATGCAACTAGGTGATATTTTTTGTAGTGTTGACTGCCTGTCATTGTAAAATAACTTAACTGAGACTATTTCATGTTCTAGTGAGCTGTGAATGTGCAAATTGTTGCTCGTTTCCCTTCAGCAGCATGTCAGCCTGTTCAGTGGTGAAGTGCAGGGTGTGGGAGTGTTGCAGACAAGGTGTTGGGGAGCCTTGGTCTGTGTGCTGCATTAAGAGTGGGAGATCTATCCTTGTCACTGGCCAGCAGTCAGTGTGTGGGAAAGCTGCTGGGCTACAGGCAAAGAGAGACCCAAGAGCCACAGCTCATTACCTTCTGTGAAAGGGTTACCAGCCTGTGAATTGCTCTGTGCCTCTGGCTGCAAGCCCTGCTGGGGACAGAGGTGCAGCTAATGGGATGCTTTTCTTTACTCCTTAATCATGACAGCAGAAGACTGCTTGGGCGAGTGAGGACTGGCAACCCTGAGCACGTACAAGAGCTGCAGAGATGTTCCCTCTTGGAGAGGCAAGGCAGCAGCTCTCACCCAGTCATAACTGTCACAGCCTTGCAAGAGGCAAATATTTCTGGATTTTCAAAGCATACACGTTATCTCCCCTGAGAGGATCAGCTTCAGCATGTGAGAGGCCATGCACAGGGAGAGCTGACGGCACGGTTGTGCTGGAGAATTATGTTTGTGTGATTTGAAAAACGAGCTCAGGTCGATGCAGGAGCCAGATACAGTTGAATCGGGATGCTGATCTCGAGTGTGAAGGGCCAGCACACATCCTGGTGATGCCTGGAGTGAGGGACTGTGTTTTCACACCAGGAAGGGCACAAGCCTGCCCTGGATGGCCCCAGGGCACTCCTGCAGCCCTGCCCCTTTCAAAGGGAACCTGTCACCTCTAAGTGTGTGAGCTCAGAGAAGCAGCACTGTGGCACTGAAACTGGTAAAACCAGGGGGGTTTGGGTAATCTCACGGATGCCAAGGATAGCTTCTTCCTGCCAGGTATAAGGTGCATGAAAATTGCCTGATAAGTTTGACTGGAGTTACACAATGACTCCTCACTCCCACGGAAGTAAGGAGTTAAATACCCTTCCCTTTATCTGCTTTTCGACCTCTGTGTGTGGACTCAGGGCAGAAGACAAAGTGAACTCTTTCAGTAAAGGACAGTTTCTAAGAGTCTCTTGCATTCCAAATATTAAAAAAAATTTACAATCAATTCAGACTTAGATCTTTCTGCAACAGGAAGGGGCAGGTTGACTCTGTGTCACTGTAAGAGCTGCAGGGTGAAGTGTTACAGAAGCCAATTCACCTGCAGCCAGGAATAAGTCCAGGCACAAAGGGACTTTTAAGATCAGTTGCTGCAATTGGAAAGTCAGGCTTTCATGCACCTGGATTTCCTAGAGTCTGCATTATGGACCAGTTTTGTTCTCATCTGGCTATGTTTCAACCTGTTTCAGCTCTTAGAGTTAAGGAGTTAAGGAGTAAGTGTAAATTTACACAGAATCCAGACTGTTTTGGGTTGGGAAGGACCTTAAAGCTCATCTGGTTCCCACCCCCTGCCATGGGCAGGGACATCTTCCACTAGCCCAGGTTGCTCCAAGCCCTGTCCAACCTGGCCTTGGACACTTGCAGGGATGGGGCAGCCACCACTTGGTCTGTGTATAGAGAAGATAAAAAACCCTCAATATACAAATTCCTATGCACTTGCTCAGAACAATTTCATTTTCCAAACTGTGTAATTTGCCAAACTGTCCAGAGATGACATTATTTTACAACTTTTATGATTAAGTTACTTAAAAAAAAATGTGCAAGCAGAAATTTTTTACTGTTCTACTATACTGTCTTGAGAACTCTTGGGTCACTAATGCCTGCTGCTGAATCCCCCAAGGGCAGGGGAGGATTGCTGGGACAGGCTGCCTCTTACCTCCCAGGCATAGAGGATGTGCCTCAGCCCCAGCTGCTTGTAATCGATGAAGGGATTTTGTCTCAAGTGACTGAAGGCCATGTGATAGTCAGAGAGAGCATCTTCGTACCTGCAAGACAGAGGTGACAGAAGGAACTGAGGCTAAAAAAGCTGAAGACTGTTTGAGAAGTTCAAAAATCAAGCAAATAACATGTCCTCTGCTCTGTAGCCTGGGTGAGGAGAGTTGCACGAGAGCTGCACCAGAGAAGTGTCATGTTTCGACCACTGATCATTCCCTGTTCTCCCCCTGTTGGTAATTAGCACGAAATGAACGTGGCGTGTCTCTCCTCCGGGGTTACCTGCATTGTTTTACTGACTGAGATAAACAGGAGGCTTTGATCCCTGGAACAGTCGCAATTCCAAGGAGGAGAAAATGTAGAGAACAAAGATAAACCAATGCTGTGAGCTCCTTGCCCAGGCTGCTGCTGGCAGGGCTGGCCCAGAAGTGTCTGGGAGGAGTGAGGGCTGTGGGAATGCTGTGGGAACTCCACTGATGGTGAGCAGTGAGGGCATGGCCAGAGAAACTAGAGCAGAAATTTAGAAAAACCCTAAGCATAAGGAGGAAATTAGTCTGCATTTGCCCCAACTACACAACCGAAATCCAAACAGGTTCCCACTGAGGCTGCAGGTGTTGAAAGGAAGGGTCCAGGAAGGGCTGTGCAGTGGGTACCTGTCCAAGGGCCAGTGAGCACGGCCCAAGGAAGGTGCCCAGACGGGGGGGGTGGATGGGAACAGCATCTGGTGAGGGATGAAGTCCTGGGGTGCTGGTGGCCAGCAGTTCTTTGGGCAGGAGGCAGGTCTGCCAGCTGTGCTGCCCCTGCAGTGTGTGTGCTTGGGGCACACGTGCTCTGCTTCTCCTGGCTGCAGAGCAGCTCCAGTGAGCCAGCCAGGGCTCCACCAGCACGGACTGGGGCTCCACCAGCACGGACTAGGGCTCCATGGGTAGAAGCACAGAGCCTGTAGCTGCCTGAGAGGGCAGCAGTGAGAGCAGAACTGCTCACTCTAACTCCCTCCCCAAAACAGAGAGGCATTTTGTGGAAATTAAGGTCTGGAAAATATGGGGAAAATAACAGGAAAGAGAGTAACTGAACCTCAAAGGTAAGAAGAGATCTGTAAAATACTTCACACACCTCTTTGAGCAGGGTGTCACTGTGATTTAACCATGGAAACAATGAGTAATCAATCCCATGACACTACTGGAGCAATCTCAACATTTTATCAGCTGTCAGCAGAGAGTGACAGTCAGACACTGTGGGCAGACTACATTTTTAGGAAGGCCAGACTCACGTGTGTCATGTGAAGACACACCAAGCAGCCCAATTATATTTTTTTAATTTCTAAAGAAAATCTGAATGACAACATAACATCCTGGCAGCCCCAGGAGTCCCTATGTTACAGGACAGCAATGTCATATGTCAGCCATCCCTGGGGCCCTAGAGTTGGGCAGCTCTTCTCAGAGATAAGACTTGCCGAACTGTGACATAGTTTACAAGGCCAAAGCAGACCCTGTGAACTACTTAAGACTGCTGGAAGAAGTGAATTTTAGGATCATAGAATAATTTAGGTTTAGGAATAAAGCATGACTGAAAGGAGAGAACCAAAGACTGCACTGGCTGTGCACCTCACTCACATTTCCAGCTGCAGGTGGACAAACCCTCTCTGAAAGTAGCCCACGGCCAGGGAGTTGTCCTTTGCCACAGTCTCATCGAAGGCCTGAGAAGAAAAGCACAGGCACATCCAGAGGCTCAGCTGGGACTCCATGTCAATGCCAGGGGCAGTCTCTGTGCCCGGCTCTGAGGGGCCAGACACAGCTCCGAGTCATCTTTCAGGTCGTGGCTCTGTACAAGCTGAGCCTCAGGTTTTTATCCCTCCTTGCTACAATGGACTTGGACACACATGAGCTACATTGGCCACTTGGCATCTTGGAATGGGAAAACTGTGTAGGCTGGGGCAGAGTTTGGCAGGACAGCGGGACTGGTCAGGCTGGGGAAGGCTGTGTGAAGCACACGGTGAGGAGTACACGAAAGGGTGCAAGGGAGAGAGCTGCAAGGCTGCATACAATGGCCTCTAAGTCAGTATTTCTGGTTCAGTTTCACAGCTAAATACAGGCAAGTACCAGCAGAGCTGGCAGCAGCTCGTGGCTGCTGGTTCAAAGTAACTCTGTGCTGGGAAAGCTGAGTGTCATCCTGAGGCAGAGAGAAGGTGTCCTCCTTCCTTTATCACTTCAGAGACCTCATGGAGATAACAGCTCCTGAAAGCCCAGACTTCCTTGACGCTGCCTGGACAGGGACAGTGTTGCAGGGTGAAGATATGCAGCAGGAGGTCAGGGAGTGACTGTGTCTCCTCATGAGGTGGTGCCTGGTTGCTCTGATTCCGGAGCACACCTGGCTGGAACCATCTGCCTCACTGGGCTGTAAAACAACAACCAACCACTGATCCACACGGAAGTAGAGCTGAGCTTCTTCCCAGGCAGTGCTCATTGACTGGGGCTCAAAAGTCTCTTGGGCACCCAAGTGTCTCCCCAATAGCAACTGCCCTGCCCCGGGCCCCCCAGCTCTGCCACGGCCCCTCCAGCACAGCCTCAGCTCTTCTTTATGCTGTTTAAGGAAGGGCTTATCTGCATCTCCTCCTTGGGCCCTGACTGACAGACAGACAGATGGATGTGCAGGCACACCAGGTGCTGTCACAAAAAGTCTTTTCCTCAGGGCAGCTGCTCTCATTTCCCAAAGGCAGCAGTTTTCCAGCACAGCAGTTCATTTTGTCAGTCTCGACCACCAGGCAGCACATTTGTTCTTTCAAAATACACCCATGTAATTTCTAAATCCATGCCTACCCAACAGCAATTGGACAATCTCCTGCCTGCTTTGATTTAAAGCTACAAAGAGGTGTGGTTTTCGCATTATAATGAGATAAGTTCACCTAAAGGGCACCATTTTAGCTGATTTAGCTTGCGTAAAACTTTAGGTACATTGCTGAATGCAGTTTCTAGTATCGAATTCAAGGTCTCTCTGTTCCTATTAACTCCCTCCTAGTTCCAAAACTATTCTGAAGCACCACGAAATTTCCCACTTACTTGGGTTTTCATAGTATTTGTAGAACCATGGAATCATAGAATCATTAAGGTTGGAAAAGACCTCAAAGATCATCAAGTCCAACCATTAACCCAACACCACAAACTCACACCCATCCCTGTGACCGTGACCACCTGTCCCCTCTGTGCTGCCCATCCCTGTGACTGTGACCACTCGTCCCCTCCGTGGTGTCCCAGCCCAGTGTGGCCGCTCAGCGCTGTCCCCCGGCCCGTCCCCCCGCTCACCCTCAGTGCCTCCTCCGGCCGCCCTGCCAGCAGCTGCACGGAGCCCACGTTGAAGCAGATCCTCGCCGGCGGCTCCGGGATGCCCGCGAAGTTCTCCAGGGCCTCGTCCCAGAGCCCGAGCTCGGCCGCCCGCACCCCTTCGTGCCAGCGCCGCACCAGCTCCCGGTACGCCATGGGCGGCGGGGCAAACCTGGGCTCACCTGGGGCTCACCTGGGGATCAGCTGGGGATCAGCTGGGGATCAGCTGGGGCTCACCTGGGGATCAGCTGGGGATCAGCTGGGGATCAGCTGGGGCTCACCTGGGGATCAGCTGGGGATCAG
>JAWWEW010000038.1:10656945-10704596 GCA_035583185.1 Anabacerthia variegaticeps
CTGGGGCTCACCTGGGGATCAGCTGGGGATCAGCTGGGGATCAGCTGGGGCTCACCTGGGGATCAGCTGGGGCTCACCTGGGGATCAGCTGGGGATCAGCTGGAGCACACTGAGGCTCACCTGGGGCTCACCGGGGCTCACCTGGGGCTCGTTCTGGGCTCACCTGGGGCTCAGTCGGGTCTCACCTGAGCCTGAGCCTCACCTGCCGGGGCGGGCAGCGGGGAGGGGCGGTCGCTCCGCTCCTCCCCCGGCGGCGGAGCCCGCCCGTGCCCGGGGACACTGACTCTGGAATGGGATATGGATTCCAGGATGCGATACGGATTCCAGGATGCGATACGGATCCCAGGGGGGAATGGACCCCACGAGGAGACACACACCCCGTGATGGGACACGGACCCTGGGAGGAGACACGGACCCCGGGAGCCGTCGGGGCAGAGCGGCGAGGACGGCACCGGTGGGATGCTGCTGGCCGAGGGCAGCGCAGGGCACCCGAAGAGCCGGCAGCACCGACCCCGGCCAGAGCGCCGATTTGGGGCTTTTGGGAATAAATGTTCTCACGGCCGCATCGGGCGGCCCGTTAACTACAGTACGTACGGTAGGCGGGGTGGTGGGGCCGTGGCCGCCGCTCTCTGGTAATTACGGCAGGCCCCGCGCCCCGCCCCTCGGGCTCGCGCTGCCGCGGGCGACAGCGCCCCCTGCCGGCGCCGTGCGTCGGTGCCGCCGCCAAAAGGGGACCGATGGGGGCGCGCGGGCCGTGCGCGAAAAGTTCCGGAGCCCGCTGGGCCTTCCCGTGCGGAAGGTTTTGAGCGATGTCCCGCGGCTGAGGGCACTTCCGGCCGGCGGCAGGTGAGTCCCGGGAGGGGCCGGGAATGAGATCGGGATTGGCAACGGGGATGGGATTGGCAACGGGATCGGGAACGGGATCGGGATTAGGAACGGGATTGGGAATGGGAACGGCGGCCGGGGCAAGCCCGCTCCTTGCCGGGGGTTCGCCGAAATAAAGACAGCGAGTGTCGCCGGGCCGGTCCGCCCTGCAGGGCCCCAATTACAGCAATTAATTACAGAGTGCCCACTCCCTGAGCCGCACGGCGGCGTCACGGGCGCGGCAGGGCGGGGGCAGCCCTAGGAAACAACGAGGGTGAGCTCCCTGTCGCTGATGTTCAAATGCCGTGGAAAACGGGCAGGCGAACTGGAAGTGTTGACCACACCTGGAAAGATGAACGTGTGCTTTAGGAAAATACCGTTTGTTGACCTGATGTCAGTAGCAGGAATAAAATGAAACGAGCAGGTAAAAGCTTGTAAGTAATTCAATACTGCAGGTACAACAAATGTAGAGATTAAAAGCTCAACAATGTGTGCTTGGAAAAGATTCCCCCCAGTGTTCTTTCTTGAGAGGGGATTTCAGCATCTGGTTAGGGCAACTGATGACACACTTAGCGTCACATACTTGGACTTTTCTAAGGAATTGTACTCTAATGTGACGTGACGATTTCATTAAACAAGGAGTTTAAAGAATTCCACCTCAGTGGTTGATTGGGAGCCGTGAGTGGGAGTCAGCTCCTCCACTGCCCCGTCTGTGTTTGGGGTGGGCCCAGGGCAGGTTTGTCCCCTTTGGTGTCCGAGGCCCTGCTGGCAGAGCTGGGCAGTGACAAGGTGTTCCTGCCGGGCCTGGCTGGGGCTCCACTGGCAGAAGGATCCTGGTGCCACGGGAAGGCTGGAGCCCAGGACAGCCCCCCCCAAAACAGGGACTGGCAGGATGGAGGTGCGCCAGTGACACAGTGGGAAGTTCACTGTTGTGGGAAGAGTTGGTTGTGTGGTTTTTTCCTTTTTCTAGAGAAAACGAAGCTGCAGTGATGGTGTGTGTGCATGTGGTTGTTAGATCAGGCAGCCAGACTATGTCCAGTTACAGGAGTCTCCAGTGAGATAGGAAAATACTGGAGAACTCTGAGTAGGCCACAAAAATGCTCCAGTTCTGGAAAATAAACCCTTAATGAGTTCAGTTTATTCAGGCACATCCAAGAGAAGAGAGTTCAGGAGTGACTCAGCCACTCTGTGGAAATCCATGCCTATGGGAAAGTTATCCCAGAGCTGGATCCTGTCAGCCTTTCCGGCAATGGGATCCGGTAAATGAGAGTCAAAGCTGCACAGATTCTTTTCAGTGTGACCCAATTTCCCAGCAGCAATGGAGGTTAATTACAGGAACAGTTCAGGGAGAGGTTAAAGGCTCGTCAGTGTCTGGAGCAAAAAGCAGAATCTTAGGCAGGGCTCCGGGGCCAGGCTGGGCCAGGGGCTTGGTAAGCTCAGGGAGATCATCACTGAGGCACCTCCTGGGCTCCGCTCAGGCTACTGGGCTGCAGAAATAGCAGAGGTTTATTTTTAATGTTGCTGAAAGGCCAGTATTCTAAATTAAGACAGGTTTAAGCAATCTTATGCTTCTGGATGATGCTCTTCTTAATGGGGGAATTCTGCAGGCTGTTCTTCTAGAGGAGAGTTAGACTGGTGGAGTGTTTCTTCCTCCACTGTTGTTTAAATCATTGGTTTGGCCACAGAGAGCAGGCACTGAGGTGAGCAAACAGTTGTGCTGTGGCAGTGCAGGGAATCCCATCCCACATTTACTCTCTTGTCCACATACCTTTGTAGTTGATCCAGAAGGGAAGTCTGGAAGGGATCCCCAGCAAAGGCTGCTTTTTAAGGCACTATACAAGTGTTTCATGCTCAGCAAAAGCAGAGTTTTCCTGCTCGGACTTTCTGCTGTCATTGTTTACCTCATCAGGTTCTTGTAAAGGGATTTTGTCTCAATCATGGAATGGTTTGGGTGGAATGGATCTTTAAAGCCCATCTATTCCAACCCTCTGCAGTAAGCAGGGACATTTCCAGCTGGATCAGGCTCTATGTACTTCAGTAGGACAAGGGTGCTTTGAGGGCAGGAGGATTTATAAAAGGTGTTGCATGACAGGGCCAGCTAGAGGATCGACTGAAATAGTTTCTTTTTAGTTAAAATAAATCTCCCTGTGCTCCCATGAGCAGTGAAACTGCCTCTAATGTAGCAGTGTGCGTTTTGGTGCCCTCTGAGGGCTCGCTCCCTCCCTGGTTTTACATGGAAGCAGCACCTGCCCATGCCTGGGGTACAGTCTTTTGGCACAGCCATCACTCCTAGCCAGGACTTCTGATTCCATGTGTTTTTTCACAGTATGTGCAAGCAATAGAACAGGAATAATCACATTTTAGCATGTGGAGCAGAACCAGTAAAATGCATCTTCTGGAATGTAGATGCTCCATCAGAAAAGCTGTGTCTGGAGTTTCTAGGGCAGTAATGCTCTCTGGGAGAAATTCTGACACTGCCCTGCACAGCTGTGGCAGTGGTGACAGTTCAGCAGGGGTAGGAAACTTCTCATCTCTCTTTGTAGTGATGAACACGCTGCTTGTCTGAAACCACATCAAGTCAGTGCATGGGGCATGTGCAAAGGGTCAGAGCTAAGCTGGACGCTTCAAATTGCTCCTTTCCGTGGCAAACAGGAATTGGCAAAGCTGGAACAAGGACAATTTCTGTTGTTCTCTAAAGGCAGCTTGGAGAGAGGTGAGGGCCAGAAGGGAGGGGGCCTGTGTTGAGTTCTCAGCTCTGGTGGGACAGCTGGGATGCTCAGGCAGAGGGAGATCCGGTTCACAGAGGATCGAGTCTGTGCACTCAGACAACCAGAGTATTGCTCCTGTGAATAAATGATTTATCCAGACATGCACTAAATAACCTGCTGATGTGTGATGTAGCCTGGAAGGAGAGGGAACGAGGGGCACAGGTCACCTCTGGTCTAAGGACACAGACATTTTAGTGTTCTTCTAGTTTTAATAATTTGTTTCAAGAGCTAATTACTGTGTTAATATAATGTGCCTTTAAATAAAACATTATTTTGTAGCTCTCTGAGAATTCTTGGTGCTCTGACAGCCCTCAAGCAACTCCCTTGGTAACCAGGAACACTGACTGAACACAGAGGAACTGACCAGTCTGTGAGGAACAGAAATATAGGAACAGAAACAGGACATATGCTGGAGGCTGAATATGCTACTGGTTCTCATTTTAATCTTTTAATTGAATGAATGTCTAATAAATTGATAGAACGTTGGAGGAATTATGGTAGATGTCAGTGATAAAAATCTTGCAGAAGAATGAAAGAGGGGAGTGTGTATACGTGGGGTATCAGAAGTCTGGGAGGCTGTTTTCCCAGAGGATAAAAGTCTTCCTACTTTTGGAATCCATCTAAAGGTTTGGTATTTCACTAACTTGGGCTTGGAAGGTGAGAGTTGTCCAGATGTTTGAGGTCAAGAGCAGGAAGTCCTTTCCCAGCTGTGCTCACTGCCTGCTGGATGATTTGGGGCAAACAGGGCTTGATGGGCTGCAGGTAAAAATCAACATGCTTGTGTCATTAACAACTTATTTAGTCTCAGCTTTGCCATTGGCTTGGGCCCTTGCTCTGGACACAGCCCTTGGTGCCAGCTCTAAGCAGGAATAGAACTGTTTGAGGGTTGAGGCAGTTGCTACTCTCAAAGACATTTCTGTAGCAGAAAAAGACCTCCTGTGTTGCTAATTTTTACAAAATAATCTTTGCAGTGCCTTCTCCAAGGAGTAGGTAGCCTGATGAAGCTGAAGATTTAAGTGTTTTGGAATCTGATCAGACCAGGAACAGTTGAAAATCCTTCACCTTCTGTCTGGTCACCTGTAAAACCTGAGGGTCCAGTTCCTTCACTGGCCAGTATTCCATTGGATGAGGTTGTGTATTCCCTGTACTTACCACATTGTGCATCTCAAAGAAGGAAGGTGCCAATCAAGAAAAAGTAGATATAAATAATGGAAGAATTAAGCAAAGGAAGACAGTTCTAATTAATGTTGTGTCAACATTTGAATAGTAGCAGCACTGAAACTGACTTTGAACTGCTTTCTCAGTAGTGGTTGGTGTTGGTGTCCCAGTCAGGAGCTGCTCTTCCTGCAGGCCTTACCTGCCGCTCTCGTGGGGGTAGTGGCTGATGTAAAAATGCAGCAAAGCCTCTTTTTTCTGTCATAGTGAAGCAGGCAGATTGTCTGCCTAGTGCTCCAGTCCCTCACTGAGTCTGTGAGAACAGGAGAGACTTGGGCTCTCCCATGGATTTCATGCATTTCAGTAATTTCCTCTCAATTGCATCTCCAGCTCTGCCAAGGATACAGTCACCCTTCATGTTAAGTCTAAGCGTGTGGCTGCTGTAATTTTAGACTCCTTTGATTAATGTAACACTCTATTTTTCTCATTCCATTGTTAGTGGTACCCACACAATGTGATTTATTCTTGGCTCTTGCTCATCTTGCCTTCAAAAGCAGAATATAAGGGCTTGCTTGCCCTTGAAGCTCTGCACGTAACTGCAGTTCAGTTACTCACTTCAGAGGTTAATTTGCTCTTATATTTTTTCACACTTTTTATTCTGTGCTGATACTTCCTGTTCTGTGGTTCAAAAGACACTTTCTGGTAATTTTTGATTTCCACAGAAATTCATTGAGCCTTGTTTCAGTTACATGTTCATGGAGGAAAAGTCTCATATTCAAAACAGGCAGGACACTGTCTGTCCACTGCTGATCTCTGTCATGTAAGACTGTGCCTGAACCTCCTCAAGGAGTAAGCCATTGTGTCAGGAAAGGAGTTGGCTGGAACACAGCAGGGCTGTGAGGAACGTTTGAACACCTGAGCGAGTGCACAGGAGGGACTCTGCACTGCTAGGGAAATCCTGGCTGTGACAAACTGCTCCACATGGGTTTTCTTGGGTACATTTTTGGAATATATTCCTTGGGGACTAAAATCTCCCGCTGTTACAAACTAGTAGGAAATGGGTTTGGGTGTTTGAGAAGGGCAGTGCAGCTGTGCTGGCCAGGCCAAAGCTGCTGTGGCAGCCAGAGCAGGGCAGGTTTTCATGAGCAAAGAGCATCATTGGGGCTCTTGGTGAGCAGTGGTGGCCACTGGGTCAGTTGATGGAGGGGGTTGGAAGTTTCCTGGTAGTGCTGTGACTGTTGAAGTGGAGAACCTTCGTGGGTCAGGACACTGGTTCTCTGAATGGTTCATCACACCAGCATGGTGTTCTTGGTCTTTGGTGACTTGCCCACATAAAATCTCAGAATATTCTGGCTTGGGAGTGACCCAAAAGGACCATCTAGCCAAGACCAACTCTTGGCCTTGCCCAGGACACCCCAACAATCCCACCCTGTCCCTCACAGTGTTGTCCAAACACTCCTGGAGCTCTGGCAGCCTTGGGGCCATGCCCACTGTCCTAGGAAGCCTGTTCAGTGCCCACTACCCTCTGGGGGAAGAACCTTTTCCTGAGATCCAACCTAACCCTGCCCTGACACAGCTCCAGCCATTCCCTGGGTGCTGTCCCTGTCACACAGAGCAGAGCTCAGAGCTGCCCCTCAGTGGGAAGTTGTACACTGCTGCGGGGTCTCCCCTCAAAGCACCTCATGATGTGGTCATTACAGTAAAGATGTTTGGCAAGACATAAAAAAGTTGGCAAGTGTGTAAGACGGGTTCAAGGAAGCATCTGCTGCCTACCAGTGTGTCTTCCCCAGCTTGCACTGACTGCTGGCTGGGGCTGTGGGGCTGAGGGTCTGTGTGGGCAAGGGCACACACAATGTGCTCACAGGCCTCTTTGCTTCCCTGCAGCTCCGTGGTGGCAGCGGGAACCTCCACACCTCCCTTGGCAGGTAATGCCTTCACCATCCTCCTTTGGGGTGAGTTTGCTGGCTCTGATCAGAGGTTTCTGATGGTCTGGGGGGGCACGCTTCACATCTGGTAGGATGGGGCAGCACAGCTTCAGGAACTCCTGCCCCTTTCCAGTCTGTCCTGTGGGAGCTTGGGAAATGATCTTTTTCGCCTTGTGCTTCCAGCTTGGGTGTTGAGGGTTACTTGTGGGTGTCCTTGGTGCAGGACAGAGCAGGAGGGAGGGGACAGGAGCTGCACAGGCTGCTGTGGCTGTTCTGAGCCCACAGTGAGCAGATGTGCTCTTGTGGCATATCTGTAGGTAGATCTTTAAGGGGAAGGAATGGTCCTGTTCTGACAATGTGATGTTGAGATTATTAAAATCAATGTCTCTTCTGAGGATCAGTGTGGATTTTTCTTCTCAGAGTAATATGAATTTCTTTGGTTTGCATGATGGTTTGTTGGCTCATGTAGGTGGGTGAAAGGGAACTGGACAATGAACCAAGCAATGGACAGTAAACCAAGGGCCTGTCATACACACACAGCCAGTCCTGCTTCATCACTGTAGCTTGTGTGACTGCTCTGCAGGATGTCTGCACCTAAAATAATCAATATTTTATGATACAGTGATGTATTAGGGAATAGATTTATGAGGATTCCATTTTGATTTGTGAACTTCATTCATGATACCAATTTTTGTAAAGATTGATTTAACTACATTCTGTGTTGAAAAGTTACCCAGCAGTTCCTTACAGAGAAAGTAGATTGTGTAGAACTCAGGTTAATTAAAAAAGTTATAGTGGATTAACTGTTGTCTGATTCAGTATCTTTTCTTCTCTTGGAATGGGAGAACTGTGAATTTTTCTGTCCTTCTCTTTAGTACTGATATCCCTCAGTGATGGTTTACATGATACAGAGTGCACACACAGAGCAGTTCCCAGTTAGTATCATCTGCTTTTCCCTTTTCGAATGGAAACAAAGCTTGGTGTTTAACGAGAAGTTTCTGGAAAGGCTCATTTTGGGTTTTTCTGCTCTCCCGTGTGTGTGTGTGTGTGTGTGTGTGAAATTCAGCTGTAGTCTCGTTAGAGGGCACTCTGAACTCGCCCATGGGGAGGCTGAGCAGCCGCATTCCCAAACCAGCTCTCCAGGGAAAAGTCCTGATGCAAATGTCCTTTGCCCCCAGAGCAGTAAGAGAAGCCTGAGCTGGATTGCCTGGGGTATTAATGATCTCAGGCAAGACTGCCTGTACTGTGGGCTGATTTCATGCTTGTGCTGTGTATGGAACATAGCAACAGTCTATTGGAGAATTCACTGTAGTTTTCCAAATGTGAATTAATTAATTTGAGTAACTTGCTTTTCTCATGGATTTTACCCCATAAAGTGCCCTGATCCTGAGTGTATATACATTTTGGAATTTTTTTGGGGTTGCTATCTTTAAAAAAGTAAATCCTTTATAAAAAATAAGTTGCTTCAGAAACTCCTGGGTTTTAACACCAGCCCTTAGACCAGTTCCGTCTGTGCCTTTGACAAACAGCTTGTCATGTCTCCTTTCATTTTCCTTTTGTAAAAAACAGGATAATGATTTTTAACTTGGAAGAATTAAACAAATATATGAATGTGCTTTGAAATCTGAAGTGTTTTAGAAATTTTTAAAAATATAATTAAAATATTGAACAAAGCAGGAGTCAGAGAAGTCAAATTTAAGACCATTATTACTGCTCAACTGCTTTGGTGGTGCTTCTGCTCTGGCAGGATTATAGAGCCAGATCATTTGCATTACTTTTGATTTCTTGATGTTTTTAGTTTTATATCCAAGGAGAAGCATTTTTCATATGCAGGAGTCAGATTGTCTGTAAACATAAACATAATCTTACCTTTGTCCAAACATACCTTGTTTTGCTTTCACAAAACCATACCAAACCGGTGGGACCGGAAAGGTTTTCTGAGCAATTAGCACTGACTCATAGCCACACTGGGGAGGCTTGGCAGAACCCAGGGCATGTTTCCTAGTCTGGAGCCATCCCTACAGGGCATAAACCTCAGCTTTAAGGTATGGCTCCACTCGGCCTGTAAATTCCCCCCTCTGTGAGAGCAATGCAGGTATGAGCTGGGTTCTGCGTCACCACTCCTTGGGATGCTCGTGTGCCTCTCCAAGATGGGAGAGGAGGCCCAGCGTGGGGATGTGATGTGGCAGGAAGAGCCATGGCCAGCTCATTGACTAGCTCCTTCCTGGGAAGGGGTTCCTTCCCCCTGGAACTGGCACATCTGCCATACTAGGGAGCTTTACTCTGAGGTGCAGCTTTATTGTCCGTGGGGTAAAGACAGTAAACACTGACTACAGAGGGGTTTGTCTGAGCAGGTTCTGTGCTCCAGCCAGGAGACAGCACTTTGCTTGGAGTCCTGACTCACTGTGTAGGGCTTCCATGAACTCTGTAGGCCACAAGACTCCGTTCTCTCAGTCAAAGGAGAATAATAAGAAAAGGTGCTGGTCAGGCCATATTTTTGCTCCTAGTTTTTAATGTCCTCTTGTGGCTTCCTTCCCTGTCCCACTAGTACTGCTTCTTAGCTTTTTGGCAAAGACGGGTTGCCTGCAGTAGAAGGAAAACTGAGATGTTTCTGCTCAGGGGTTCTCCAGCATTTGTCCCAACTGGAGAGTGCAGGAAGAGGCAGCAGAAGCTGTGCTGAGCTGTGGGGCCATGTGTGTGGCTGCAGGTGTGGGAACCAGTGCTGTGGAGAGACTCCTGAAGCCTGGGAGGCAGCTGGTGGCACAGAGTGAACAGTCCTCACAGTCAGGTCTGGGAGGTATCCTGGCAAACCTGGCAAATCGTGTGATTCCCAGCTCCCACCACGCACCTTAGAGGGTGGCAACAGCTTCTCTGGGCAAAGGGAGTGAGCCAGGGAGAGGGAGCAGCCCAGACCAGACCCAGGGCTGTTGTGTGGCCCCTGGATTGTTTCAGGGAGTTGGGAATATAGCAGCAGACAAGGCAGTCTGGGATGGCTTCCCAGTGGCTGCATCAGCTGGAGTTTCTGAGGAACCTTTTATTTGTCTGACTGGCAAATGGATTTTAAGGTGGAATGGAATACATAGGGACTCCTCTGGCACAGAAAAAACAGTTGCTAGGCTTAAAGCATTTCATCTGTGGGGCTGGGGATTGTGTTTTTTAATGGTTTTCTAGAGTGTTTCTTGTACTCTTGTGATTTCTGTGTGTGACACTGGGATTGACAATGTGAATGACAGAGGCTTCAGACAAAATCTTCACCCCCTTGGTGTTATTCTCCATCCCATATCCAGATCCCTCTCATGTTTTACCACAGTTTGGGTGTTCTAAAAAATGCTGGTAATCTGGGAGCCAGTGACATTACAGAACATACTTGAGGAACTCCAGCCTACTTGTATGAAACACTTTCCTCCAGCTTTGAGTAACATCTCCTAGAAATATCTTCTCACTGCATGTTTCTGTGGAACTGAGAGTTTCATTTGATGATGGCTGATGTTTTGGTCTTTGTCACTGTTTGAAGACCAGCTGGCATTGTGTGGTGATGGGTTTGCCTGGGTTAGTCAACTCCATCCCACAGCATGGTATACTAAAGGAGATTGGATGCTGGTGTCATCTCTGATTTAGCTCTGAAATCAGTTCCAGGTACAATCTGGTCTTTATTAAAGAAGATGGTTGCAGCTTTTTGTTCCATCTATAGTTACAGTCAGTGTCATACTTAAAAAGTTCTGCCAAGTCCTGATTTTCTCCTCTCAGCGGCACAGTGTCTGGGGGAATCTGGGGTCCCAGTGCTGGTTCTGGGCAGTTGTTTGGAGACTGGTGGTGTGTCTGAGGTTTCTTGAGCCCCTCCCTGCTGTTCACTTACCCCAAGACTGATGTTTTCACAGGGCAGGTTATTGTGCTGGGACAAATTGCTGTGTGATAGGAGCAGGCAGAAAGAGCTGCAGTGTTTCCTGCTTAAAAAAGAGTGAAAAAGCCACTGCTAATAGAGTTTAATGGAAGAAGTACAACTGCATTTATAAAAACACGGGAGAGGAGCTTAATGGGGAAAGCTTAAATTTAGGGTAGTTTTCTGCCTGCTGTGATGATGTAATGGAGCAAGCACCTTTTTTTCCTTTCTTTTTTTCTCTTATTTCAGTAGGAGGAGTTTAGCTAAGAGCCCACTGGTGCTGTCTGGCTGACTTGTCACAGGTTTAAACACCATAAAGTAAATATTTTTAAGTAAAGCAAATGCAAAACTTTGGGGATATGCTTAAAAGACAAAAGAAAACAAAAAAAGAACAAAACCAAAGAAAGTCTTGTGTGTACAGTGTCCAGAGCGATTTTAAAATGCTCTTGTTCCATGCCTAAATAAATGGTTGTTTCAGCCAAAGAGAAATCTTTCCTCATGATTTATTACACTAATTTAGATATAAGCCCTCTGAGCAGGATTGTCAGTTTACTAGAACAGCCTTCTTTCTCCTTTCAGATTTAATCCACATGTTGTTGTATCAACAGAGCCTTTGTCTCTGCTCAGTTGTGTGTTATCCTTTTTTAATAATAATAGTAAAAGAAATTGAAAACACATGTTTTTTAACATCCCTGTTACAAAGAAACATGGGATGACATAGAGAGTGGTGACCATCAAGTGGTGATTCTGATTTGTAAGTAACTTCAAAGTAGTGCTGCTTCTAGAAGGGTGAAAAATGGCCCCTTCCCCTCTCCCTGGCGCAGGGAGTGTGGAAGCGCAGCCGTGACAGGAGGAGGCAGCATTATCTTTAGCCAGGATTTCCGAGGGTTTTGTCCCCAGCTTGTGCAGTGATGCTAAACATGCTCCTTTTAGTTAACTCTAATTTCCTTCCTTTTTTTTTTAAAAAGGAGAACTTATCCAGAGGTGTATGTAATTCACATTTCCTTCCTTCCTGCCTCCCTCCCCTGCAGAGAAGGAGTTCTTTCTTGGACCCCTCCTGTTTTCTAAATGGAGAGGAATTGCTCTCAGGAAACTCATGAGTTTGGTATTTTTTCTATACTTGGTTTTGTGAGAAAACATTTATTTTGCGTATAAATACTTGCTTACTTGATACCTGCATGAGGGTTCAGAAGTGCGTGTGAGAGCTGCTCAATAAAGCAGCTCACTACATCATTTGATTATTATCTGGTTTTGTCTCTTACCACCCCACTGAATCCTGCAGCATCAGGAATTAGTGCTGAAGACTTAGCTCAGAGCCTTCTGAGCTGGCAACTCGGGGGGGGGGATGAATGCAGCCAAGGGCAGAGCAGTTGCCCTATTGATATCTTTGGTGCCAGCCTGGTTTCTTCCAGCTTACCCTGGACTCCTGGCAGTCATCACAGTCTCCTTTCATTCTCTTTTAGATGTCAGCACAGCATTTCCCACCTCAAATGTCAATATAATTATTTGCAGTGGTGTGATTTTTAAAAGAAGCTGCTAATAACATGTCTTCAAGCAGAAGGAATTTGTCTGGCATTTTAAAAATGTGGCATGATCCTATTCTACTTCTCAAAGTTATAGAAGAGAGTAAAAAAAGACGCCTTAAAGACCTATATAGTGATGGGAAAATCAAGGTTGTGTCCTTGCTGCCTGAGGCAGATGCAGGGATAGCCTGGCAGGGATATTGGAGTTCTGGGGAGGAGGGTTCTTGCTCCATCAGGCTGATCCCTTGATCCACTAAGCTCTTTGGTCACAGAGTCCCAGAATGGTCTGGGTTGGAAAGGACCTTAAAGCTCCCTCCTTTCCCACCACCCTGCCATAGGCAGGGACACCTTCCACTATCCCAGGTTGATCCAAGCCCTGTCCAACCTGGCCTTGGACACTTCCAGGGATGGGGCAGCCACAGCTTCTCTGGGCAACCTGTGCCAGGGCCTCCCCACCTTCACAGGGAAGAATTCCTTCCCAATATCCCATCTAACTCTGCCCTCTGGCAGTGGGAAGCCATCCCCCCTTGTCCTATCCTTGTCTGCCCATATAAAAAGTCCCTCTCCCTCCTTTTTTTCAAGACCCCTTTAGGCACTGGAAGAGGCTCTCAGGTCTCCCTGGAGCCTTCTCTTCTCCAGGTGAACACCCCCAGCTCTCCCAGCCTGGCTTCAGAGTAGAGGGGCTCCAGCCCTTGGAGCATCTCTGTACTCACTCCAGCAGCTCCACATCCTTTCTATGCGGGGGACCCCAGAGTTGGACACAGCACTGCAGGTGGGATCTCACAAGGGTATAGCGATGGGGGAGGGGGGATAAAAGAAGACAAAAAGAAGACAGAATCCTTGACAGCATGTGCAGACACTGGGAACTGGCAACACCTTTTTGTAGAAGTCAAACTGGCTTGGCTTTTTCAGTGGCCAGGTGAGACAGGCAGTGCTGGCAGAGGGCAGGACAGGAAGGCAGTGGTGGCAGTGTGTGCAGGCTGTCCATGTATGAGGCAGCTGAGAGACCATGAACCCCCCTGGCTGTTAACTCTGCAAATGTTCCTTGCACAAGAAGGAAGACCCAGCTCTGTGAGCATGGCTCTGGAATGCAGGCATGCTGGGGGGCTGGGTTTGTTTTCATGCAGACTGGCCTTATATCACTGCTGCCTTTTTCTCATGGGCTGAGCATACCTTTCCAGTGGGAGATAAAACACAGATCCTGGGAGGGCTGGGCTTTCCAAGCTCTCTCAGGCAGTCTCCTGCTGAAGTTCTCCAAACCTTGGTCTTAATGCATACTTGGATTAGCTTTGTTTCCTTTTCAGTGTCTCAGTGTTCTTGGTAATAGCTGGCCATATTGCTTCTCAAAGCAGCTTAGAACTGAATCATTTCCAGAGCAATGGTAAAGGAAGGGAGGATTTGGCTTGGAAGAACAATTTTTTTATAGGTGGATTTTGCAGGACACTGTGCTATGTTGTGCTTTCATCTGAAATATCCTCGGGCAATCTCATCCCTCTTTGAAGTTGGCCATACTTTGAGCAGCTGATTGCATTGGAAACCTCCAGTAGTACCTCCCAAACTCACTGACTCTGTGATTCTGTTTTCTGGTAGAGTTCTGGTAAAGATAGTTTTGTTGGCTTTGTTTCTATCTCCTCTCATGCTCAACAGCTTTCATCATGTTCCCATCATAAGCAGTTCTTCAAACTGAAGTGATGTGTAAACATCAGGAACAGTTTCTAAACCTTAACTTTCCTTCCTTCATAGTTTAGACTTTTTTTATTCTGCCATATTCAGATTATATGAAAAATCAGTTTTCCTTTACTGAAACATATTAAGTTCTAAAAACCAATTTTTTTGCTTGTTTGGTTTTTGTCTTCAGACAGAAACATTTTACCATGAGGCAGCACAAAGCATAGTTCTATAAAAGTTAATGGATCTTGTTCTTGGGTCAGTTTTGGTGCTGTGCACTCTTTGTTGGGAAGCTGCAGAAGCAAAGACAAAGAGAAAAGAACCTTGTTACTTGAGATTTATAAACCTATGTCATTACTGCCTTTTGGGGGAGTGTTGCATTTTGAGTTAAAAACTGGAGTTAAGAGAAAGATACTGTTTTTATGGGTATTGGTACCTATTATCCAAACACTTTAGCTCATACTTAAACGAAATACTGAACAGCATAAACTTAAAACGGAAGCAGTTTTTTAAGTTGCTTTGACTAATAATGGACTTAATAAGGTGTCTTACTCCTTCGGAACTGTGCTGGACAAGGGAATGCTGACAGTTTGCTGGCTTGCTTGGATTTACGATTTTACTCTGAGGGCAGAACAGGATGGCGGGGCAATTAAATGGAGTTACATACACCAAATGTCTAATTTATCACATATGTCCTCAAAACTGAAGCAGCCTAATCTCGTAGTTGGTGCCTGCTGTGTGCTCAGACCTTAACCTCTGTGTTTGGATTGCCAACGTGGTGCCAATTAGTGGGACTGGGCTGCAGACACGGAGGAATATAACTCACTTCACATGGGCTGCCAAACAGCTCACAGATGTTAAGCTAATGGTTCTTGGCTACTACCAGCCTGACTTGGATTTCAACCCAGAGGTGAAAGAATTTATTTCTCTCCCATTACCATCTCCCTCGGGCCATATTGTCCTGAGCATCGGGAATTCCTTCAGTTTACTCTGGAAGATGATGTAAAACGTTTCCCCTCTGCCTCAAACCTGTTCTCACGGTGTCTTGGACGTTGCTCTGTTTTGATGTTAATTTGCTGCCTTTGGTATTTGTCGTCCTACTGGTGGGTCTGATGATGCACGGTAAGTGACAGTGCGAGCTCAAACATCCCAATTCTGAGCAGGAGAGCTCTGTGCTGAGTATGTGGGGTGGGTCATGCACTGACCCTGCAGCCCTGGCTCAGAGCTGAGATGAAGGTCTATCCTAGGATTATTGTCACTCCTCTGAGTAACAGAGGCTGGAGAAGATGATGTGTCTGGCTTGCTGGGATCCTGCCGTTCTGTATTCTCATGGCTGGATATTGTACTCTCAAACCCTGAAAAATGTGTAACTGCAGGCCCAAAGTTTTCCTCCTGGTGCTGAGTCAATGCTGAACAACTGCCTGGCAGGTTCTATGGCTTCTCAGGTGGTGATTTAGAGGAGCAGGTAGTAGTTTTTACTGATGACATTTTAAAATACAGTATGATAATGGGATCTTTGCCTCAGCAGCTTCAGGAACAGAGGCAGGGAAATGGGGGCTCAGCTGAAGGAACACTGAAGTAGCACTGAAATACTGATTGATGCCTAAATGCCATTTCCTACCCCTCTGTACAGTCATCTGACATGTTTAATCAGTGTGGGCAGTATTAGGGCTGATGCTTTTTCTCTCTCCAGTAACTTTGCCTTTTCTTCTGTGAGGATTTAGTCTTTGACCTAAACATTTGAGCTGTACCATTCTGGCCAGCATTCAGGTCCTCAGCAATTTCTTTCCTTTGCTTATTTCACACTTCAGTAAAAGGCAGTTATTCATGTAACAGGTGTTTGAAAAGCAAAATCGTACTTCATGAGACGCTTTCAGTTATAGCTTATTTTCTTACTGACATGCTGGTTTGAGGTGTCAGACATGATCAGCATCAACACCAACAGGAAGAGCTGGGTGAGGGTTAAATAACTGTCATAGTTATTTTTCAGTGAACAATGAAAATAAACTGCTTGCAAGGTCCTGTCATTTCTTGCTTTTCTTTGAAGTTCTAAAGAAAATACTTGATTCAGTGATGTATTTGATTCTGAACTTCCAGAGAGCAATTATTTTTAAGTTTTTCATATGAGCAGAACTGTATCTGTCCTGCGGATTCGTCTTTCTGGATGTTTATGCATTTAATAATGATAACATAACAGAAGCAATGCAAACAATTATTCTGTATGATGAGTAAGAGTTAAATACAAATTACCTTTCCTGATGCATAATAAACTTTCACATTTTCACAAATAAAGAACTCAACATGATAAACTAGGAACAAAGCTGAGATACCTGCTTTGCAAGTGGCAGGTTATCAAGTGTCAGATTTTGGGTGACAGGAAACAAAATGCAACAGCAGTTTGTAACTACATTGGCTCCTCTTTCTCAGTGTCCAAATAAGTTATTCAGTCCAACAGATGCAGCCTCTCTGTAGTGATTTCTCTGGCTTTCTGCCCCTTGAGTCTTCCATCCAGCTCTGTAGAATAAATTGGATCTTCTTGCTTTCTTTTCTTTGAAGAGACTTAAGAAGCACTGACAATCAGATTGGTTCTCAGGCACGTTGGAATTATAATAAATATGGAAAAATTTCAGAGTACATTGTTATGTTCATGTAAGTTTTCCAAATATATACAAGTTACCCCCAAAATGAAGACACCAGAATATTTCCGTCCTCCCACTGGGCTTTATTAGTAGAGGTATAGTCTCTCATCTGTAGTGACTAGTGGAAAATACTCTTGCTGGTTCTTTTTCTTCTATTTTTGACAAATAGTAGCAGAAGAACTGTAGAAGTCCAGAAGAAACTAAAGTCCTTGATGCACAAATTTATTAGATAATTGGTCAAGCAACACTTCCCAGCTGCTCTTGAACAGAGCTGTTTGGGTTTATCGCTGAGATTTAAATCCACCGCGTTTGCTTTGTCATTGAGAATTTGCATTGTACAACATATAGGTTTTCCTCTTAGATTGGCACTGAGAGAACATGGAAAAAGGAAGCAAAATGGACCAATTCTGTCTATTTCTAGACAAACTCTGAAATCTTAAGAAATAAGGTGGATGACCTGGGGAGTTTGTGAGACTTGGATAGGGCTGTAAGAAAGTTGGTGGAAGGAAAACTTCAATTGGAAAACCCGGGCACTGAGTTAAAGATTACAAAAAAATGAGTGGTTCATACCCACAGGGGAATAGTGTGGTGTGGTAAAGCTAAATGTCACACCAGGAAAATAATTGTATCAATAGCAGAATCCTTCAGACCAGAAGTTCTTGTGACTTGTAGATAGGAAAAGTATAGAATAATACTGAGTATGGAGCTTTAATGTAGAAAACACAGTGGGAGAAAGCTGGCACCCCAGTCCAAGAATGACATCCTTGGGAAACATCTGGTGAAGGAATCCAGAGAGGGGAAGATACTTTTGACTTTCTCCTGGGAATTGTGCAGAACTTGGTACAGAATTGCTCTGTCAGTGTGACCACAAATGCACTTAGAGATCCTGCAGAAGTAACCCAAGCCAAAAACTTCAGTGAAGCCAAATCCCCTGACTTCCAAAGGGCAAGTACATCAGAATGAGGCAGCAGGTTAAAAAGAAGCTGAAAGGAGCAGTGCCAAGGGTGAAATGTTTGTAGGTAGTTGAAGCTGCTTTAAAGGCACTGTCCTGCAGAGGAAGTGCCCTGACTCTGTCAAAGGCTGTGTGAGAGAGAGGAGTTCTGATGTGAAGCAGCAGGGAACGAAGGCTGGAGAGGCAGAGGCATCCTTCCAAAAGCTGAAGTCATGACCAAGCAAGGAAGACAGAAAAGAACAAACACTTTCAAAGGCCAAAAATTTAGAGGAACAGCTTTCAGAAAGTATAAAAAGTAACGCTTCTTTCCCAAATCTGTTTGGAATAAGAAGCTTGTCTAAAAGTTTGCAAAAACCCATGAATACCAGGGTGTGAAAAATTGCTTACAGAAGGTGGAGCAGAAAGAAACATTGAGCTTCTGAGACATCTACACTCCTCCTGGTTTCCTTACCAGAACCCGTGTCAGACCCAACTATTAATAGAAGACTTTAAGAATGCAGTGAGCAATACCTGCCTGCAGGGACCAGAATGTCAGAGCCCAGGAGGGATTAGCAACCTTCCAGTATCTGAAGGGGCCTACAGGGAAGCTGGAGAGTGGCTATTCATCAGGAACTGCAGTGATGGGACAAGGAGTAATGGGCACAAACTGAGAGAGGGGAAATTTAGGTTAGATACTAGGAAGAATTCTGTACATGAGGGTGGTGAGACACTGAAACGTGTTGCCCAGGGAGGTTGTAGATGCCTCAGCCCCGGCAGCGTTCGAGGCCAGATTGGAAAAGGCCTTGAGCAACCCGCTCTAGTGGAAGTTGTCCTTAGCCATGGCAGGGACAGTTGGGGCTGGGTGATCTTTAAGGTCCCTTCCAACCCTCAACATTCTATGATTCAGAGGAAAAACTGTTGAATAATTAACACTTGTCTCACTTGTATGCAACCTTTCAATTAAAACCTCACTCTATTAGAGAACAGACAGGGCTGATATGGTGCCAACTTGCAACAGAGTTCCAGGGAGATGGGAAGCAGCAGACAGAAATCTGGCTTTGTGTTGGGCAGCGTTGTCAAAAGAATAATATAGATTAGAATTAGTTGGCACATGATTTTATGTGAGTGTGGAGGAGTCAGCATATCTTTTGTAAAAGGAAGTTGCACTTGAGGAATCTTCAAGGACAAGCATCTGGTTTTAAGTGTTCCAGTGGGTGTGGTTTCCTCAGGTTTTCAAACAGCTTCTGACATGGTCCTTTGTCACAGCATCTTAAAGCAGCTGATCTTCCTGGGGATAAGAGAATGTTCTATAGTAAACCAGTGACTGGTTAAAAGGTGAGAATATGTGTAACAGTGATGGTGGTTGTAATGGAAAGGGGTTACCATGAGGGTGACAAAGGAGTCTTTGGAGATTGGTGACCTGAGGGAGGCAATGGATGGAGAAATAGCAAAGTCTGAGGGAATTTGAAGCACTATGGTGTAGTCAACTCTAAAGCTGCAGAAGTACCTACTTTATGGTCCTATGTCACTGGACAATAAACCAGCAGGTTAAACTTTGCATCAGTAAGTGTGCGGTAACATTGAGGAAAGCTGTGGTTAAAACAGGTACCGCCTCCCCCAGAAGATATTCTGGAGCAGTTTGCAAATGCAGAAAGTCTGGGCCTGAAGAAAGGAGTGGGACCAACGATAAGCAATCAGTCCCCGTTTCCCTTTAATTCCCTAGCAAAAAGTAAGGCCATCAAATGGAAGCAGGAAGTTCAGTAAAAAGGAAACACTGCTTTGCCTGCTGTGTATGATGTGGCAGCAACAAGACTGGTGCTGAGGGTTTTCAGGAAAGTGGCTGGGTACCTTCTTGGAAGAAAGATCAACAAAATCTATTTCACACCAATACAGGAGACCTGACATTTGGAAATCTTAAACTGCAGGTTGTTGTGGAGTCAGGGAATGTTTTGGGGGTAGAGCTGCCCAGTTCTGGGCACTGGCCCTGGCCGCCATGGGCTGGCAAGGTGTGATTGGACTCGGCAACGCTCTCCTTTGTTTCCTTATTCTCCTGAATTGCGTTTTGCTCTTTCTGTGCTTGCCTGTTCCAGCTACTCCCTCCTCTCTCCTCCTCCAAAAAACCCAGTTTGTTTTTTTATGAAAACACGCTTTTTTTGTCCTTTTTTTTTTTTTGTGCAGTACGTTGAGTTGTCATATGTGTAACTTCAGTTTATTATGTTTGTCTACAGAATTCTGGGATGGAAAATAGAGCTGCTGCTTAAGCATTACCATATGTGTTCAGCCATATTGTTCAGCTATATTCTTCACCTAATGTAACTTGTAAAAATAAACATCTTTAAAGTGTTATTTTTATGTGTTGGTGAAGAGTTAATGGAACTAGAAAATGTTCCAGAGCAGTATTTGTCCCCACTGTGGATTGTAAAGCTGTGTCATGTCCTGCTAGTTTTTAAGCAACCTACAGCTTCATGTCTATGAATTTGAAGGCCAATTAGTTGATCCCTCCAGGAGGCTTCGCCGAATACAGTCCTCCAGACATTTGAACACAGCACAAGACTTGAACGCTCGCAAGTTTTCCATTTATGAGTGAGTTGTTTGTTAAAAGTGGAGAGAACAATCCAGACCCTGCCAAGTACATGCTAGGCTTACACAGCCCTGCTGGCCTCAGACAGAATGTGTTGTCAATTTTGGTTTATTTAGGGCAGATTTGCAGGGCTGGTGTGTTGATATGACATGAGGGAGTGTGTGATATGTCCCATCTGTGTCAACTCCATTTCTTGTGGGCTGCCTTGCACAGATGGCCTGCCCATGGATGGTTTTTATTTCACACTTGAAGCTGAGGAAGCCAGGTTTGAGGATATGTGCTATTTGTTGATTTAGGCACTTCTAAACTCAAGATAGATAACAGTGTTGGTGAAGGGGTAAGTGGCAGAAAGGAGTAGCCAGCTCTGTCTTCTGAGTCAACCCGTGGCCCTCCACCTTTTCTCATGGAGCAGGTAAAACTCTGCCTCCTGCTTTGATTCTGTCTGTGGAATTGAACCATTTATCACTGCAGGAAGAAGTTAATGGGAGTTCTGACATGGAGGATGTGTGCTCCTTGTCTTCTGTGTGAAAACATGCTTATATGGGAAAGAAAATTGGGGTGGGTCTAATTTTATCTGCTTTCTAGTTCCCAGCTTTTCCATCACTGATAGAACTGAATGAAATAGGAACAGTGGTGTGATGTTAGAAGAGCCCAGTATTGAGGCAAAGTCTGACCTTTATCTACAACAAGAAATCAATTCTAGAATCCCGCAGAGCGTGGGAAGAAACTTGAGATGCTCCAGGACCCTGTTAATCGTTCCTGGCTAAAGTTGTCCATCATCTCCTTAGTGTGGCTATGTGAAGTACTGAAAACAGGATGGAGACAAGGCTTTGCTTGTCTATTATTGCTCTCTACAACTCCCTGCAAAGAGGCTGGAGCCCGGTGGGGGTCAGTCTGTTCTCCCAGGTAACCAGTGACAGGACAAGAGGAAACTCAGGTTGCGCCAGAGCAGGTTTACGTTGAGT
This sequence comes from Anabacerthia variegaticeps, assembly GCA_035583185.1. Taxonomy (NCBI): domain Eukaryota; kingdom Metazoa; phylum Chordata; class Aves; order Passeriformes; family Furnariidae; genus Anabacerthia; species Anabacerthia variegaticeps. The sequence goes on from JAWWEW010000038.1 coordinate 10,677,845, forward strand.
ATTAGGAAAAGGTTTTTCAGGGAAGGGGTTGTCAAACATTGGAACAGGCTTAAAGGTGTTTTCCCCCCTTAACAATTCCAGGAGTTGTAACGTTGAGGCACAGGGATGCTCCGGAAGGATCTCATGGGTTTTGGTGATGCTGGGTGACACGTGTCAGGGGCACATGTGAGTTTGTTTAGGTTGAACTCAGAAGTGAAACCAGAAGATGGTCATCAAAATGAGAAAAAGGAATTGGAGGAGAATTCAAGTTGATTTTGGAGATTATTATTTTTGGCACTTCCTTTGCACAGAGTACTGACCAGAATCAGAGATGCTTGGGAGTAAGGGAATGGGTTACTTCAAAGAATCTGCTCAAAGGAAATACTGCTAAAAGCACAGATTATTAGTAATGGGATGAGAACACTGGCCCTGTTGGTGTGCCAGGTTCTGCAGAAAAGGTGCTGGTACAGGAGCTGCTTTGTGCCACAGAGCGGGGGAGTTGGATGACTTGTGATCTGCCATCCCTTGGCTGAGGTGGACCTTCAGCTGGAAACTGAGAAGCTGCTTGTCAATAATCAGAGAACAGGGTGGCAGAAGGAGCAAGGATTTAGATTCCCTGCCCTGGCCTGTGTTCAGGTTTTATGATAAGAGTGCCGCAGTGTTCTGTGATAGCTGCTGAGGACAGAAATGACCTTCAAACCTCATCCCACGGTCAGCATCTGATCCTGCATTTAGGCATTTTGGCATACACTGCAGAACTGGGATGAAGGAAATCTGTTCAGTAGTACCTTGTGAGAGCAAGAGTTGTGGCTGCAAGAGAAATTTAGGACTCTTCAAGAATTTTAAGTTTGACCTTCTAGCTGTTCTTTACTGAGCATTTGCCAATGAAGGCTTTTCTGGGGCTCTCAACTTGGCCTGATTTGCAGAGATTTTAATGAGAATGGCAAAGCCACATCCAGGTAAGGAAAACATACGTATTTCAGAAATGGAGGAAATGCTTACGAAGGAATTTTCTTAAGTAGTGGTCTGCAATTTCCATCAAGGATATACCCATCCAGATAAAGTTTTGTAAAATTATGAGCAATTTCACATTACAAGGACATTACAGTCCTGTTTTTGGGATTCTGTAAGTCTGGTCTATAATGATTTATGCCTTCTCTAGAATGGAAAATAGCTTGAGATCAACTACTTTTGTGCCTAGACAACGTTCACGTTTCATTATTAGCTGCCTGCTGTAGTGCTGTGTGTGTGCTGTGGTGTTTCATTGGTTTTTTTGGTTTCCTTTGGGCCCTATATTAAAGGACCCTCCTCCCCTGGGTGTTCCCATCCTGGAGAACTGCAGTGCTTGTGGTCCCCCTTGGTGAGTTCAGTGGTGCCCTGAGTCCTGCGTCTCTTCCCATTGCCTGGACTGAGACCTGGCACTATATTTTTGGATTAAGGGGGGTGAGAAGTCCCTGAGAGGGACTGAATGTTGACATCTGCTGTGGCTCTGTGCCCTGCACCTCAGGATCTGTACAGTCAGCAGGGAGAAGTGGCTAGGCATGAGTCTAAAAGGGCAGGAGTTTTACCCTAAAACCATCTCCTAGAAGTGTGTGTCCCTTGACAACAGGACTAACTGTGGGAGATACAGATCTCTTGCATAAGGTGACACAGAACCTGCATCTAGTATATGACAGTGATATGAGAGGGCTAGAGGAGAAAACAAGGTAACATACCCTTCCAAAAAAGGAGCCTGGCTAAAACCAAATCAATCAATTCAAATGTTGCTACTGAGCAATCAACGGGAAATTGCTTTCAGAGCAAAATCCTTGAGAGCACTTTCCCCTTTTCCTGTCTGTTTTGGTGTTGGTTTCCATTCCCTGCATCGTTGTTACTGCACTTGTCGAGGAGCTGCCAAGGTTTCACCATGGACAAGCCAAACTCTGCCATGTGTGTAAGATTTGCCAGAACCCCGCAGGCAGAACGGATGCAGAGCAAAATATGCTTCGTTTTTTCCTTCTGTCTCCCATGTGTGCTCACCCCAAGCCCCCCAGGGATGCAGCTGGATAACCCTGTAGAGCAGGAGGTAGATGGGATCCCTGGTGACTCTGCTGCCCTGAGGGAGTGCTGGGAGGCTGTGCAGTACAACAGGAGGCTGTAAGGAGGTGGTGACAGTCTGTTCCTGCTGACTAAACAGGCATTATCTTTTAGCCAACGTTTTGCTGAAATGGTTCAATAGGTGCATATTCTGAATCTGTTTCAGTGAGTCCGGGGTGGGGTTTGAGCCGAAGGGAACATCCTTTCTTGGTCACCAGTGAATATGTCAGTGTGACGTTCAAGATCTGGACACGCCTGTCTTGTGGAAATGATGGCTAAAGTGCTCTGTGTTAGTGAACTGAGATCTGAAAGGGGATTCTTTGAGAGTGTTGGACCCATCCTTGCCCGAGATAATGGACTAAGGAGATGTACACTAGTGCTCCTAGAGCTTCATTTCTTCTTACTGGTCCTCTTACTGCCAAAAAGAAGCTGGCAGGTATCCAAGTGCCATTGAACCATCTGGAGATGGAAACTCCATTTCATCCTCTGGAAGATGGGTATCTTCTGTTTCCTGTTAGCCTGTCCAGGTTCTCAGTATTACTGGGAAATATTTGGGCCATTCACAAAATGCAGTATTGGATTATAGAGAATGCATGAATATTAAAAAATATAAAGAAATATAAAGCATAAAAAGATGAGAGTAGTTTAGAGTCCCTCTTCCATTGGTCTCTGACTGATAGAGAAGTGTTGCTTGTCTTCCCAAGTGTTCCTGAGTGCATCCTGCCTTCTGGAGCTGCAGCCACAGCTGTAACAGTGCAGCGACACCAGGGCTCCTAAATAATTCCATTACTCAATGTATTGATTGAGATATGGAGTAAATGCAGGGTGGAAATAAGGTGTGTTTTTCAGATACCCACTTTTATTGAACAGAGCAAAAGGAAAGGAAAACACAACGTTTTAGTGAACTGTTTACTTTTTAATGTGGAATATCAGCAAGATTTGAGCCTGACCTAATAGTGCTCCTAAACCTGTGTTTCATTTCAGGTATTTCTTAACTTCAAATTTTGCAGATTGATGTGAGGTGCTTGGCTGGAACTTTAAGGAGCACATTGGAATCAGTGGGGCATAGAAGTGGTATAAATAGTTTGTGTGACTTTGCTGTTTCACTCAGTGACAGTCGCACAGGCAGTACTGGAATCTGCTGTGTTTGGTTAATACAGCCTGACTAAAATGGAGACCACAGCCCTCCTTTCTTAACTCCCTGTGGCTGAAGATTAAGCACATTCTTGGAATAAGGCCTGTCTGTGATTTGTGGAAGTGTTGCTGCCTCTTTCCCTGGTGTGGCCGGGCGCAGCCAACCTGCCACCCCCCGCCCAATTCCCTGGAGAGCCCTTGACCAAATAGCTGTGGGAGGTTAAAAGGATATGGCTCCCTGAAGTCCTTTCCAGGCACATGCTCTCATTGTTCTTATAATTGGAAAGGATTTAAATGACAATCCATGCTGGTGGCAGACTGAAGCTCTCCTATTCATTTGATATTTATTAACTCCTTGAGAAACAGCAGCGTTAAATGAAGAGGAGTGTACACTATTCTGTTTCTCCAAGGCTGAGGACTCCTTTTCCATCATTTTGGGCAACAGGTCAAAATAATGATAAAAAGGCATCGAGGGCCTCAGCAGATTTATTTAACTTAATCCTTACTCTTTCCTGCCTTTGAGCAGATGACCTAGAGAAGTTTATTGGTAGATGCTACAATTAATGCCTGAATATTCTGCTATCTTAATGATAACAAGATTTATCCCATTGTCTCACTAACTACTGCTGAAATTCATGGAAAGGAGAGCAAGGTTGGAACTCTCCTACAGCTCCCCCCAGAACTCAGAATTTGAGTCCTTCAGAGCTGCTGATAAATGTGGTGAGCTGTGGTCCTGGGATACTGGAAATCCATGTGCTTCCCAAAGCTTTCCAGAATGATCTGTGTTCAAATTCTGCTTAATCACAGAAGTGGGTTAATTTGGTGTGCTTGTGTCCAGTTCTTTTTCTGAAAACAAAACCAAAAGAAATTGCTGGAGACTTTCATCTGATGTAACAGCCAAAAGAAAATAAAGGAAACTTCTCCAGAGCCTTTTATTCATAAAACCTGTTCTTTCAGCATTCCTGAAATATCTGCTGATCAAAACTTTGTTCCTCTGAAAAATGGCTCAAATTTAGAAGCCTGTCTGTTCTCAACATTTAATTCTATATTTTGTTTCTTTGTTCTCCACTGCTTTCCAGCTCTTCAGACAGTTCCGGGGCTGGGTTTGATCCTGAGGCTCCCATCTGCTGCACTCTGTATAGAGCTGATTATTAGTGAAATAAAGAACAGGAGATGGGAGAGAGTGAGAGCAATCTCTTCTAATACCAGAATTGTGGAGCTTCAAAATAACAGTGGAAAGGTCTAGATCTTTTAGATCTGTCATAAGGAGATACTTTTTCATACACCATGGAGGAGTTATGGAAAACTTTGATGCAGGGTGGTACAAATGCTAAAGCTCATGTGAATTCAACTAGCAATTGAACAAATTGGTGGAATAAAATTCCATCAAACACTTTTACAAGCACAACCTCCATCTGTGTCTTGAATCCCCTGTGAAGCAGATTTCTAGAGGATGGGAGAGTATCAGGGAAGTATCTCTTCATGCCTATTCCATTTTAATACTATTCCCTTGGCATCTGCTGCTGCCCAGCTTTGAGACAGGACATGGCTCAATGATCCTTCAGTCACGAGAAGGCAGGAAACGCACTGGTGTCCCGTGAAGCATCCTTCTCTGCAGTCCCAGCCAGGAGCTAACAGAGAGGGTTGATAACTTTGGGGAGCAAAAGAAAAAAGAAAAAAAGATGACAGAAAAATAAAGACATGACAAAACACAGATCAAAAAGAGTCTTAAGCTTTATCACTAGGCAAGAAGATTTTTAAATATTCAGTAAAATATTGTTACAGGCTCCAGTGAACCCTTGATCTGAAGACCGGAGCACCAGTGTAAAGATGTCCTGGTATGCTGACAGAAACTTGGAATACTGAGGTGAGGTTTGCGTGTTTGAGTCCTGGTTTAACATGACAGCCCTGCACCAGCCCTCTGCTCTGAAAGCTAACGTCATCTTCTCCATCATTTTCTGAGGTGCTTCACTGAGGTGTCAATAAACTCAACATGTAAAGGTGCCCCACAGGGGAACAATTCATTAATATAAGAGGGGAAGGGTTTCTGATGAGACAGTGTGTTTACAGCAGACTAGTCCCTGGATTAAACAGTTTATCCCTTTGGTAAGCACCTGTTTATTTGGATGTTGTGGCCAGCCCCCATTAGTCAACCAGTGAAAGGGAAGCTCTGGCTCTTGGTTTCTGTCACAGCTGCATCTGAAGTGGCTGCTCTGATTCAGGCATACACGTGGAGGGTACACAGAGACCTGAGGGGATCCTGGTAGGTGCTGGAATGGATTCTTTACTGGTTACAGTGGTGGGAACCCTCCCTATGGAAAAGCTGCTGGCACTTCTGCTGTGCTCCAGTGAACTGGAGTGAACTGGAAAGGATGAAGCAAACACAGAAAAGCAGTTTGGCCAGCCAGCCATTTTCCGTGTATTCCACTGCTGCCATCTGTCCTTCGAAAAGACTCGCTTCTCCCACATATGTGTCTTTAAATATTATGTTCTTCTGGCTTTTTTCTTTTCTTTTAATCAAGTTCAGACCTCTTGTTTTCCCCAGAAGCTTTATTCTGTGTCTCGGTTTTCCCCTCCTCAGTATCCCTGGTGAATTCTGCCTTACAAAATCTGTGGACATAAATTGACCCATCATTAATACGAAAATAAAGTAACAATGAAGAGACACTCCCAGATCCCTTTCAGTCTTTGGTGTGGTCTGTCTTAAGACCATACCCATGGTAGTGAGGGACTTGGGGCTCATATGGGGCAGTACTTAATGGTAATGCCACAGATCCAGTGGTGAGGTCATGGTCTTCTTTTCACAGAAATCGGATCTGGAAATTGTCTTGCTAACACGTTTAATCCATTTCCTTGCCATTGTCTGATTCTTTCCTGCAGTACATTTGTTGGTGGGATGCCCAGTCTCTCATAAAATACCCACGCAAAAGCGCTTCCACTGTTTCCCTGAGGACTAATTCCTTACACTGATTCTCACTCTCTCAGATTTTTTGTTTCCCAGATACTCAGTCTACCTTTTGCTCTTCCTTCATTTCCGTGCTGCTGTGCCTGCTGGTGTGGTCCTTGGTATATCCTGTAAATTCTTTTGAAGCTTGCACTGTTCAGATCAGATCTCCCACTGCTGTGACTGAGCTCGGGTGCTGCTTCCACCTTGTCTCCTGATCCTGTAGCAATCTGCAGGTTCCTCCAGAGGGGCAGGCACTGATCTCTGCTCTGTGTGACAGGGACAGCACCCAGGGAATGGCTGGAGCTCTGTCAGGGCAGGGTTAGGTTGGATCTCAGGGAAAGGTTCTTCCCCCAGGGGGTGGTGGGCACTGACCAGGCTCCCCAGGGCAGTGGGCACAGCCCCAAGGCTGCCAGAGCTCCAGGAGTGTTTGGACAATGCTCTGGGGCACAGGGTGGTGATTGTTGGGGTGTCTGTGCAGGGCCAGGAGTTGGACTGCATGGTCCTTTTGGGTCCATCCCAACTCAGGGTATTCTGTGATGTGCTCTGTGATTCTGTGATAGTGTTGGCTCAAGCCCGTAGTGCAACAGTGTGTGCCTGGTGGGATGCCAGGATTTCAGGAGATGCATTATTGTGCAGGACAGTGAACTCAGCACTGGGATCTGCTTCTGGAGCACTGGTGCTCGTGCAGCCCAGAGCACACGTGTCCATGGATCCTGTGTCACCCCACATGCTGGGAACCCTCCTGGATGCTGTTATATAAAGCCGTGCTCTTGATTATCTATTTATTTAAGAATATTTCTCTTCAGTGCATTTAGTTTACTTTTTCCTCAGATTTTCTTTATTTTTCATTCACAAACTTGAGGTTACGCAGGGTTTCTTTGGTGGCCTTCTGCCAAAACATTTGAATAAGGATCATCTGCTCAATTTTTTAATGTACTTATCAGTTGTTGAAAGGTATCTAGGAAAGGTGGAGCCAAACAACAGCATCTTTCTGAAGGAATCTAAATAAATATTAATGGTAAGATTTTGTATGATGGTGATGTTTTGAGTTTTACCTGAATTTGCAGATTTACTAAAAATCCAAGTTAGTCCTTTCAGTTACTCCAATAAGGTTTATGTTTCAGGAACCTGTCTGTGGTTCGTTGATCACTTTTTAAAAAAAATCCTACATTTATTGAAGCCAACCACAGACCATAAATAATTGAGTTGTTGGTACTATTTCTGTTTTTCTAATGTAAATCTCTTGTTACTAGCAAGAAAAATTATGAAAGTAAGTGTAATGTCAGAAACTCTGTATGAAGTGTGTTTCAGGATTAAAAAGAAGTGTTACTTTTGACACTGCCCCCAGTATTACACTGACATCTAAAAGCAGATTACTGGGGGATATGGAGGAGGTGAGTGTGTAACACATTTATTTGTATGTCTCCATCAGTGTTCCTGCCCACAGGTGTGGACAGAAGCAGCCAGCAAATGCTTGCCAAGACAAAATATCCCATCTTTGTTTTTAGCTTATGTGTTAAAATCATATTGCTTTTAGCAAGAGCATTGGTGGTGTCTCAGTCTTGAGCCATGGGGCCTTTAGCTGCCTCCAGAATAATTCTTCCACTTCTCTGACAAGGTTAAATAGCAACATATTTTTTCCCTTTCAGTTTATTTTATTTTTACTTGTCTCTTATTTCTTCTTTATACAGTAATATTCCTTGGTAAGTGGTAGTGGTTGGCTGAGTTGTCAGCATAAGCTGTGTGGCAGCTGGGAATTGAAATTAAACTTACTACTACTTGGAGCTAAAATTTTGCTCCTGTAAAAGGTCTTGAAAGAACCAGAGGAAAACAAGGCAATTCAGTCCATGTCTTCACTGGAAGTGTGTGATGGGGGGTGCTCATCACCTGAGAGAACTCCTGTTCAGCAGATGCCCTGTGCAAGGGAGGGAAGGCACAGGGAGTAAGTTTAACACCCTTTTCTTCTGGGAATCACCTTGCCCTGGGTGGTACAGAGAAAAGGTGTCTGTGGCTCATTCTCCCTTGGTTTGTGCTCAGATGAGGCCTGATATGTGTGCTCAGTGAAAATACCTATTTTTTAGAATGGAATACAAACACTGTATTTGAAAAGAGTGATGCAACAATCCTTAACATTGCTATGCCAGATTTCCAAAAGCTCCCAGCAGCCAGCCAGTGCTGTTGTTCCCAGCTGGAGGTGCTGGCACTGAGGGCTGTGGGAGTTCTGGCTCCAGCAGCGCCCTCAGTACCCTCACCTTCAAAGTGCCAGGTGAAGGGCGGTGGAGAACACCCTTCCCATTTGGCAGGGTGGAAATGGAACTCGAGGTTCTTTGCCCTAGTTAATGAACTGAGCCAGGTGCAGAAATAACTGCAGGTTTCAATGGCACAATCAGTAAAATATTGCTTAGAAGCAGTGAACTACCAAGCGGTGATGACTGGCATTCTGCTGACAGATTAACTGCCCTGCTCATTGCCATCACAGCCTCACCTCTGGCACTGGCTCCAAGGTGTAAATACAACAGTTTTAAGTAAACTGCACTACTGCTTTTCTTTAGTGATCCCTTGTTTGCAGGAGGTGTAGCTGTACAAGGACATACCTGTCCCGTGCTTGGAAGGACAGGTGTTGTCCATGGGAGTCTCCAGCACTGATGACAGGCAGCCTTCAGGAAGGGGGAGCTTTCCTGTCGTTTGAGGCCATGGGATACTCCACTAGTCCACACACAGTAGGAATTACGTTTTGTGAAGGGTCAGTCAGGAGGGCTCCTGACTTTGCTTCTGCTTGGCTGTAAATGCAGGGAGGGAATTTGAGATGGAAGCTCACCAGTCAAGATGCTCCTGCAAAAGAATGTTCTTTTCTGACTGTCCTTTGGCTGCAGGAGCTGCTGCATCGCCACCACTGCAGCTGATGTGCAAACCAGAAAGAGGTTTTGTGCCTCTCACATACCCACTCTTTCTTAAAACAGTCATACTGTTAATTCCTGCTGGAAGATGTGTTGAAACTTAGTAAAATTCCATTTTTAAAACCCTTTACTTGATTGCAAGATAATGCTATTTACTGCCCACCCAGAAGCATTTCCAGTCCTACCCAGGCAGGATGCATTTTATTTACTACATATTTGTTCTGTCAAACAAGTTTAAGTGAGCTGTATACAGCAGTACTATTCTGAGTTGGAGCTTGGGTATCTGTTCCAAGAGTCACATGAAAATATGGATGGTATCACAGAATCATGGACTGGTTGATGTTGAAAGGGACCTTAACAATCATCTCATTACAACCAACCCCCTGCAATGGACAGGGACACCTTCCACTGGGGGTCCGAGTTAACTTCCAATGAAGTTGTGTTGATCAGATTTTGATCACATTGTAGTTTCTGTAATCCTCCTAAGCATGGGTGTATAAGTATTTTTCCAGGGGTCGGTCTCAGTTTTTACTCACTGTGTGCAGTGATAACCTAATATTGGAATTTCGGAAAAACATTACATGTGAGATGCTTCCCAAGTCTGGAAGTAGTTTTTAAGAATGATTCTGGGACACAGTCCGTACAGAAATAAAAGCCAGTCACATGCAGTATTCCTAGAGGCTGGAAAAATGTGTTGCTGCAGATTTTATTAACGATCTGTGAGTAAGATCCAGAAAAGTCCATTCTTGGCTGAGACATTCATGTTAGCTGAAGGCTTTTCAAAGAATGCTCTAGGAAGTCATTTCAGGATACATAAAAATTGTAGCCTGGAAGGGGGGCTACATGCATGTGGTTTTAGCAGGGGCAAAACTCCTGGCTCCTGTGGAAGGGAACATGATGTTCTCTTTAGAAGGAGGGCACTTACAGCACAGCTGCTCCCCAGCACTGCAGAGCTCAGCCCATGCTTTGCAGCTGCAAAGAGATGAGAAGGGGAGGCTGCTGTTGTTTGGTTTTTGTTTGTTGTGTTTTTTTGTTTGGTTGGTTTTTTTTTAATTAAGCTGTGGTCTAAAATTCTTCACATCAGTGTTTGTACAATCTTGTATTTAGAGTCAGTGTACACAAGCAGCACAAAAACTCCATGGAACCTGCAGACCAGCTTAACACCTTTGCTTTCTGCAGTCTCCTTTACTTTGGAGTAAGGGGCTTTGGCCTCTAAACTGCTCCTCCTCTCAGCCTGGGTGTGGGTTATTGAGGAGTGGGCACTGGCACTTGCAGTCCTGGTATGATAAATGGCCAGGGATGAGAGCTAGTCCTGGCAGAAGGTGGGCAACAAACTCCTGCCCGTTTCCACATGTGGGGCAATGGCAGGTGCTGCTGACAGCATTCTGCTCCCTTGGAGCTTTTCTTCCTCCTCCCAGATCAAGTTGAATGGAAATTTGAGAAGAAGGTGGCTTGTGCACTCCCATGTGATGTACCTGGCGAGGAGGGAAGCAGTCTGGGAGCTCAAACCGTATCAAGATGATTCCTTCTGTAATTTATTTTAAAAGAAAGTCTTTTAAGCTTTCAGAGTCTGTCTTTAATTTATGAAAGTGAGTCCAGCCATCTAGTTTAATTCAGGGGGGTTTAGGTTGGCACTAACAATTTTCAGCTGATAATTGACTATTTTCTTCTCTTAATTACCATAACAATTCTCTCTATGTTTGAATTACCTTAATGCCTTCACTTAATGCTTTGCTTTCTTCACATAGTCTGTGCACTTCTTAATGCTCAGGACCCTGTGTGTTTGCTGAGGAGAAGTGCAAGACAACACCCTGTTGACCGGTTTGGTAAGGGCTGGGAACTAGATTAACTTTAATGTCCCTTCCAACCCAAACCATTCAGTGAGGATGATGAACTCTAGACAGAGATGCTTTTATTTACCTCTGGATGTTAGTATAATAATAAGTGGGGTTGAGTTATGATTGAGTTATGATTTATAAACAGGTCTGTAGCAACCCAAGGGAATGACAGATACATGAATGTGTTGCTGATATGACCTGCCTATTTCCCAGGGTTGGTTGTCCCACTCCAGTTACTGCTATGAGCACACAAGTAATCTCATTCTTGGCCAAAAGAACAACTATTGTGTTATTGTGACTTTTCTATTAATTTATAAAGGTGAAGAATTGTGCTGGTTTCGAAGTAAACCATCAGGAGAAATGAACCCAGATCAAGAGAGATTACAAGTCAGAGTTACAAGTTGCTAAAAATACAGTGATACAGAGAAAAACTGGGTTTAACCCACAAAGACAGATGTATAATCCAGCCCCCTGGGGCACAAACAGAATGATGTTCATTGGCCCCTGTCCTGAGCACCATGTGGTCGGTCCCCCTGAGGGCAAAGTGAAAGGAAAGAGAAACCTGTTGGTGAGGAAGATGGTGACAGTCTGGTAGTTGCAGCCCTGTTGAGGTTCTGCTCTTCCTCTGGATCCGAAGAGTGGTACCAGAAGTCCCAAAACCCCAGTATTAAATATGCTCAGGTTCTGGTGGGAATGCCCAGTACCTCCCCCAAGGTGGGGAGTTTCGTAATGGGTGATTTAACTCTGAGTCATGGGATATTTTTGGAATCCTTGATGGTCCATGAGCAGACATGACCCCTCAGGGGAGTTATCCCAGGTGAGTCACTGCTGTGAAGACAGAAACACTCCCGTCCCACAGGGTTCTTTAACACCCAGCCTGTACTCTGAGGGGTCAGGTGTGCCCTGGGCAGCTGCTGCAAAGGATCTTTTATTAACAGTTCATCAGGATGTAGAATGCACAGTTTTGGTTACACCCACACAGTCATAAACTGGTCCCGGCCTCTGTAACTGGGACAAGAACGATGGCTGGTTTTGTGCTGGTGTCCAGACTGATCATGACAATAAGATAGCACCATCTTGTTGCTGCAGAAACATTTCAATTTGGAATTGCATATGTATCTACCCAATGTTTCTTTAAGCTTTTAGGCTCTTTTAGATTGAACTTCTGTAGGAGTAGGTGTAATGCTGGCCTCTTGCAATAGGGAACTGTCACAATTTGTGCTGCCTTGCTCAGTAGTCATCAAAACAGCCTCCTGAGGCTGTTCAGACATTTCAGAGAACCATCACTTCAGTTACATGCAAAAAAAACATTAAAACTGCGTACTGCTTAATTCTACAATCATATGTCATGTTTTGCATTTCTGATGCATGGCTCTTCTTACTGAAGGATAAATAAAAGGATCAGTCACCACATATGTCCATGCTTTGCCTGTTGCTAAAGCTTTTATGCTTGTTTTTGATAAGTGGCTGGTTTTATTGCCCCATCATTAACATGGGGTAGACACCAGCAGAAACCTCTTCTTCTGATTGGCACCATTATGGAGATGCTTTCTGCTAATCCCCCTCCAGGCTTTGGAGGTGTGATCTTGTGGACCTGCCCAGGGCACAGCTTCCCAAAACTCCACTGACAGCCCCACTGCATTGAATGGGATCAAGGCTGGCTGGCTGCTCTGTGCTGCTTTCCAAGGTTCCCGCATTTCTGACACACCACCCACCCTCTCAGGGCAGGTCCATTAGTACCTTCATTAGTGATTATTTTTATTGTTAAGTCCTGTTGGCAGGAAAGGAGGGACCAAGGCTGCCAGAGCTCAAAGGATGTTTGGACAACACTCTCAGGGACAAGGTGGGATTGTTGGGGTGTCTGTGCAGGGCCAGGAGTTGGACTGGATGGTCCTGGTGGGTCCCCTCCAACTCAGGAGATTCTATTATTATGTATGATTCGATGAACTAATATAACAGATTCTTTATTTAGGGTGATCTCTTAGAAGTATCTTTGCTGCTGGCTGGCAGATTCTGGGTTTCCTGTTAGTTTTTTTCTTTAATTTTATTTCTAATTACTTTGTTTCTATTCCTATCCTTTTAATAACATGGCCTCAAGTAGGTTCTTAGTCATGCTTTATTTAGAAAAGTATTCTTCCTCTATGGTCTTGAAGAAATTAGATAAGAATTAGACGGAATGGCTCTTTAATGCCAACTGAGTCTTGATAAATCTTGTTATTGCTTTACATACTAATTTTATTTCGGTGAATTTTGCCCCAATACCTCTGTGATCCCAGCTCTGTGGAGCTGTTTGCACCTTCACTGCCGTAATGGATTTAATCCTGGGCAGCTAAACTCTATCCTCTGATAAACCACAGTGGTAAAATTGTCACTAACCATGAGAAGCCTTTCACAGACAGGATCATTGCTCTGAAGTGCACTAGAAATTCATTTAACACAGCATTGCTAGTAAAGCACGCAGGATGATAACATTAATCCAAACTACCAAATAAGTCTTCTGGATTGCTTTTGGAAACTGTGTTAAGTCTTGTACCTTCTTCCCTAGCACTCTAAAAATACACTTGTGCTAAAAAAATAAAGTGCCATCATAGATAATCGAAGTTCATATAAACTGCTAGAAGGTGTGTGACACTTTGTGTATAACAGAATCATCATGGAGTCATCAAGGTTAGAAACCACCTTCAAGACCATCAAATCCAACTGTTCCCCCAGCACTGCCAAGCCCACCACTGACCCATGTCCCCAGGTGCCACATCCACGTGGCTTCTGGACACTTCCAGGGATGGGGACTCCACCACTGCTCTGGACAGCTGTGCCAGTGCCTGACCACCCTTTCCATGAAGAAATTTCCCCCAATATCCAACCTGCGCCTTCCCTGTCCCAGCCTGAGGCGCCCGAGGCCATTCCCTCTCCTCCAGTCCCTGTTTCCTGGGAGCAGAGCTTGACCCTGCCCCGGCTCCCCCTGACGGAAGTCAGGGAGTTGCAGAGCCAGAAGGTCCCCCTGAGCCTCCTTTTCTCCAGGCCAAGCCCCTCCAGTTTCCTCAGCTGCTCCTCATCAGTCTTGGGCTCCATCCCCTTCCCCACTGAAAGACTGGGATTGAGTCCCTTGGTGAGCTGTTGTGTATCAGTGATGGAATGGTTTGGAGACTGGATTTAAGTATGTGTGTTGAAAATGGAGGAGCTACAGTTGACTCTGCCTTCATGCATGAGAGAAGGACTAGATGAGCTCTTAAAAGAGCCCTTGCAGCTCTGTTCTTCTCCAGTTCTCTAATACAGCTCTATGTTTTCATGCTCTTCATCATTGTCCTCACAAGTGCAACTGCCTGAGAACATGCCACTGTACCAGCACTACCCATGCAATTAAGTGACATACTGTATACTCAACACAAGCTTGTTGACAAGAATTTTCTGACCTTTTCCAGCCTCGAAAAAAAAAAAATAAACTGGAGCAAGCAATTATATCTGTGTTTCATTTAAAATTTGGTCAAACTTGGATTCATCAGAATTTGAGAGTGTAAAGGATGTGGAAAGAAGGTTATTGTCCACCCAGCCATCTGGAGGAGAATATCAGGAGGCCCTGGGGAGGTTGCCTGGTGCAACAACCAAAGCTCATGACTTACTTCAGGAGCTGTAGATAGAAAACGTGGAGGGTGAAGGCAGGATGTAAACAGCATAGCATGTAAGAAACACTAAAGCTGGCCTGGGTGCAGCCCCTGATCTTGTGAGATCAGACAGTGAGGATTGAGTTACTCAAACAGGAAATGAGGGACGTTCCTCCAGTGGCTGTCTTTCCATTATCAGCTAATTGTTAGGCTGGGCTGATAAGGAGGAGACATTTGTCCTCTGGCTGCAGAGTTGCCATTCCTGGGACAGTCAGTAAGAACCACAAACACACAGTTTGTGTTCTCTCAACAGTGCCACTTCATGGGCAGCCAGTGGGAGCTCCTGCCCACTGTCCTGTCTTGTCCTGTAGGAGCACATCTCAACCACTGCTTTGGTCTTGTGAAGCCTGAAAGAGGCAACCTTTACTTCAGAAAGGGAAATCTTTATCCACCATTTGGGCTGATGGATCTCCTCATCAGAGCCAGATGTATCTTGAGGAAGTCAACAAAGACAGCAATAAAAGATGCCCAAATGGTGACACTGTATGTCGTTGGGGCTATGCAGAGAAACAGGAGCTTATGACTGATTTTTTTTCCAAAGATCTTTTAATTATAATAGCTTTAATAGAATTGAATAGCAACTCACAAAAGCAGAAACAGAGTTGTTAGTCTTTGGCTGTTCTGCCCCAAAACACTCTTCATCCAGTTTCTTACTGGTGTCCTCCTTGCTCTGCCCGAGCTCTGGGGGTTCCTGTGCAGGGCTGATGAGGGCTGGACCAACAGCTCCATAGCGCAGGGGTTATGCTGTGTGTGTTGTATCAACATTGCTGCACACTGATGCCTTTTTGGTGTATCCAGCATGAATCCTGTTCCTGGTCCCACGCTGTAGAAACACTCTCACAGAGAGTTTCCCCTCTTTTGCCCCCTTGAATTTTGGGGGCATGCTGCAGTGAAGCTGAAGGCCTTTTGTTTCCTCTTGCAGACAGAGCTGGATGAGTTGGTGAGTGGGAGACATCTGATATCTACTAGCCCTTCCTGCAGACCATGGGTGAAAGAGGAGTCTGCTCTGAGGTGGAGAATGTTCTAGCCCAAGAGGGATGGGGAGGAGTAGTGGGGTTGTAGCACTGCCCTGCAGTGCACCCTTTGCTCTGGGATGGAGTCCCCAGAGAGCAAACTCTTTCTCCTACCCACAGAGGTTTGCTGTGAAGTAATGTGTTAACAATTAATGCTGGTTTCCATCCTCTGAACCTCAGGGGGATTTCCTGGTATCCCAGCGGGATGGGGTGTTTGACGCGACTTGTCCATGACCTCTGTGATCCGGGTGGGCAGCTGAGGGTCTGGGCATTCCTCCTCCATGGATCAGGGTCCTCTGGGGAGCTGGACACCATCTCACCCATGGCATCAGCCACTCAAGCTTTGACCATGCTGGTCCTTCCCAGGTGTGAAGCTGGGGGGCTCCCTCTCTTTGAGGGGTGTTCTGTAGCTGTTCTGTAGCTCTGGCTGCCTCCCACTGCATCGGGGCCTGCTGGGCTATTGTGCTTTCCCTGCTGAAAGATCTACTGAATTTTGGCTGATCTGAAGAGCTAAAGTTTCTGCTGTGGTGCTGAGAGTATGCTGGAAAATGTGAATATTTGATTAACTCTGCTCTGAAAACATGAGCCATTTCTGTTGGAATCTTTGAAAGAGACTCCTTGCTTTTGAAGACAGTAAGGAACGAGAATAACTAGCAGTGGTGGCGCCTTTATCATGAACTCAGGCAGTCTCACTGGCCCTTCCAGCTGGCTGTGACCCTTTTGCCTATCAGAATAATGCAGTACGTGGACTCTCACCTGTGGGTCTCCCCACTTCTTGCTCCTGCTTTCCTTTACCATGGGCAGTGGGTCACTGAACCATTATTAATGCATTTGACAAGGGGGATGTGTCTGTACACAGAGATGTGTAACTTTTGATTATCTGTATGAAAAGCCATTAGAAAAGTCATTATAAACATTATTTAAAAATCAAAATCAGTTTAAAAGAGCCAGAAAATTTTGTTCCAACCCAGTTGCAGCAGATTTCAATCTATTTAATGACCTTTAAGGCACAATAACCCCCAGTGCATTAGATGGCAAACACTGTTTCTGTCCTTTTCCTTATAATTTGGCACTGGGAAATGTCTGTTTGCAAAAGGTTAAATGAGTTGTAACCATTTTGCTTCAGAGATGATGTAAATATAGAAGAATGATGTTCTTTCCTTCTGATGACTTAAACTTACCTGTTTTGCTACTATACATCTTGCCTTAAAAGTGATTTCTTCTTTCTTCTTGGAAAAAATTCCATCATGGAAGTGCTTCAATCCAATGCTGCCATGACTGTTATTATTTTGTACCCTGTCTTTTTTCCAAAGTCTTCTAATGCCATGGTGGTGATGGCTTTGTTTATCCTTTTGTCTGAGCCTTTGGAATGATGACAGTGTTCCCTCAGTGTCTTCAGGTCTCAGTGGGACCTGACATTTGGATAGAGTGGAGAAAACTCCTTAGTAGAGATTTCAGAGAAATTTTGACTTGGATGAAGGGATGAGCATCTGGAGACACAGGGAGATGATCTCCTTGAAGAGGACTCCTTGGAGGAGGCTTCCTGGTGAATAATACAGCTCCTGGTGCTTCACCTTTATGGAACATGAGTTGTGGACTGATAACTCCTCCCCAATGCTGTGGGAAGAGGGATTGCTCTGAGTCCACCTGTGATAGATGTGTGGGAACAGGATCACATTGACCTCTGAGTGAGGAACCTACTGTTGGGAGATTCATAGTTACCTTGGAATTGACCAGTGGAGATCCAGTCCACCATGAGGGATGGCAGTGCAACTTCCTCCAATATCTCCTCTCTGTCTTTAAACCTGCAGTTTTTCTCTGGGTCTGGCCTGGCTTGAGTTTGACCGCCTTCCCTTATCTGGAGCTCAGCTCAAAATGGGGATGAACTGCAGGGTGTTAATAATCTGTGTGTTGCCAATACTGCATCCTGCCCATCCAGTGACCCCACATGGGCAGTATGGGGAGTCAGAAATGAAGGTCATGAAATAATAACATGTTTTAGGCAGGATGGGACCTGGAGATCACTCTTGCCTTGTCTTCTTCTTAATACTGGACCAACTTCAGTTGCACCAGGTGCCTCAGGGCCTTTTTCCCCCTTGGATCTGCCGCAGTCTCGCAGGCACCTGTTCCAATGTTTGGCTTCTCCTGGGCATTTTATGTTCCCCAGCATCTAAGCAGAATTTCCCTGGTTGAAACTTGAGTCTGTTGTTTTCATCTTTGCACAGGCTTCACCCTGAGTGCACTGTGGGAAGAGAAGCAGTTGAGATTTTCAAACCAAAAGATTAAAAACTGAAGAAAGCAGCCCTGTCCCTTCCCTGGTCAGCCCTGGATCCTCTGGCTGATGGTGCCAGAGTGTGTAGTGATGCCAGCAAAGTTTCATTAGCATCCACCAGCAGCAGGAGAACATTTATGAGCAAAACCCCTCTAATTTCCTTCTCCTCAGGTCTGCAGCTCACGAGCAACATTGAAGGAAATGGCAGGGAGCTGGAGGCTGTTCCAGGGTGAGTGATGACAGGCTAACTGGAACCCTGGGAACTTTATTGTGTTTGTGTGACTGGAGTTCTCTATTACATGCAGCAAACCTTGCTGTGAAAGCCAAGAGCAGGAATTATCCTACACCTGGGAGTTGATCTGCACTGAAATGAGGAAGAGGATGTGTCTGCTTCAGCCTCTCACTTGTGATGTGCTGCCCCTCCAGTGGGGTGACCCCAGTGTAAGACAGTGTGCAGTTGTGCTGCTTCTCACAGAGTGGCCTGGTGTCAGTGCTGCAGAGGGTCTCAGTTCAGGCAATCTGTATTTTAAACAAGAGTACAGGGAACTAGAGAGGATTGTGTTGTGCGTTTCCAAAATTGCTTCTGAGAGCGACAGCCCTCGCCTGCTGTGTCTGCAGCATTTCATCCCACAGAGCTGATGTGCAGGGGCCAAATACTGACAGTCCAATTTTTGGCATACTTCCATTAAAGGTTTTAACCCAGTGATGTTTCTCAAATGGGAATTCCTTCCATTCAGCTGGACGAAAATTTCTCCCAGTTTTCCCTGAAGCCATCTGACGTGCCTGTCTCCAAAGTGGGAAATCAGTCCTGTTAGTAGTGGAGTCACCTTCAATTTAATGTGATGCAATTTAATGGATGCAAGAGAAGAGGTGTAGGAAATGGTTAGTGCTGCGTGTTAGAAGTTTTCTGTGCCTTGTAATCACGCATTAAATACTCCAAACAGTGTTACTTTATCAGGTAGTTGCTGTTGTTTCTGGCGAGTTCTAGCTGATAACTTGCACAGCTTTGGCTCCCCGTGCAAAGGGAGCCCTGCTGAGGACACAGGGACTCCTGCACCGGGAGGGACTGATCAGTCCTGGATTGCGAGAACTCGTAAAATGATTTGGAGTTGGTTGGAGAAGTAAAAAATAAAATAAGAAACTAGAATGAATTACAGATGTGTGTTGTAGATTTTAAACTGGGAATCCTAAAACTACTTGCCTAAGTTGAACCACATTAAGGGCTTGAGAAACACCGTGTCCATGGGAATCCTGTGCTGTTGGCATCGTGTCCACAAGCCTCTGTTTTTCAGGCTAGACACCATATTTTCAGCTAGAGACTGTTTGGGTTCCAAGCAGATTTTTTTAATTTTGTTTTAAGCTAAATTAAAAAAAAATGCAGCCAGCAGCCAGGATAATATTTGGCTTTTGTTTCTTTACCAGCTGTTTTTGTTCTCGGAAACTCATTTTAGCTCCTGGTGTGTTTCTGCAATTTGTAGCTCATGACTTGCAGGAGCAGATGATCCGCTGCTGAGTGCACCCCGTGCACGGAGCCACGAGGGAACCGAGTGTGAGTGAGAGCAGGAGAAGTGTTTGTCAGTAATTCCTAGAAAGAAGGAGATTTGGGGGGAAGGCCACTAGACAGGCCCTTCTGACAGAGAAGTTGTCTGCTTCCAAGAAATCTGCTTTGTAAGAAGGCTTTAATGAGCTCCTTCCAGATCTTGAAATTTTGCCTTTAATGGAGCTGATTTCCACAATGCACACAGAGCAAAGGCTGGGAAATGTCTGTGCATGGAGCTCTTAGTGAGGAAGAGTTTTAAACAGAGAGTTGGAGCACCTCTCCTAGGAGGAAAGGATGGGAGAACTGGGATTAAGTATGGAGAAAAGAAGGCTCAAGGGAAACCTCAGAGCCCCTGTCAGTGCCTAAAGGGGCTCCAGGAGAGCTGGAGGGGGCTTTGGACAAGGGACTGGAGTGACAGGACAAGGGCAATGGCTTCCCACTGCCAGAGGGCAAGGTTAGATGGGATACTGGGGAGGAATTCTTTCCTGTGAGGGTGGGCAGGCCCTGGAACAGGTTGGGCAGAGAAGCTGTGGCTGCCCCATCCCTGGAAGTGTCCAAGACCAGGTTGGAGCAACCTGGGCTAGTGGAAGGTGTCTCTGCCCATGGCAGGGTCTGGGACGGGATGAGCTTTAAGGTCCCTTCCAACCCAAACCGTTCTGGGATTCTGGGATTTACACCTTCCTCTTCTCTCTGGTTTGGAAGCTGCTGGGCCCTTCTAGCCCAGGGGTCTGTCTGGAGATCCCTGTCCTGGCTGGCAGCCGGTCCGTCAGAGCACAGCCCTGCCCTGCCCTGCCCTGCCCTGCCCTGGGTGGGCTCCGGACCCCCCTCCCTGCTCCCCCTCCCTTGGGCCAGGGTCCTTCAGCGCTTCCTTTCATCTCCTGCTGCTCAGCCTTGGCAGTGACGCCTCACTGGGGCGGGGGCCAAACTCCTGCCTCTCACAGCATAAACCCAAAGTCTGGTGCGTATTTGTTGAGATGCTTCTTATCTCAGCCATTGTTTTACCTTTCCTGCTTGTTCCCTTAACAACCACCCTTGATCCAGCTCCATAGCTACTGCCCCACGCTCCCCCCAGCCGGCCGCACGCCCCGGCCCAGCAAACAATGCCGTTATCTCTGCTCCGCGCTGATGGCGTCAATATTATTCTTCATTTGTCTGGTGTAAGAATGAGAAAGAAAAAGGCAGTTGGGATCTGTCCTGCCCTGAATGCCGGCCTTGTCAGCCCGAGTCCCTTTGGAATCCAGTTCCTGTCCAGTTTCTCTCTTTGATCTCAACCCGTGTGTTCTCTGGAGCTGTAGTTTGTGGGAGCCTGTGGTGCTCCATCATGTGCTGCATTTCAGGCACAGTGAGAGTGCTCATGTGCTCAGGCTTGTTCACAGATGTGTTCCTGTCTCAGGGCTGGGGTGTGAATGAGAAGCCAGGGATTGTGGCTTAATTATAGCAAGGGATTGAGCTGGACTTTCATGCTGAAGAATTGGGTTTTAGGGACATACTTTTTTTGCACAATTAATTTATGGTGTGGTACATTAAAAACAGTGTTTAGATTTCTAATGCAAGGAACCTAAACTGAGGAAATGCCAGAGCTAAGAATTCTTGCACACCACCAACCTACCACAATGTGGGTGTGAGTTATGACAGGCTTTAATTACATGACCACATACCAACTTCTTTTTCGCCTAAGAACTGTTGCTTTTCCCAGCGTTGAAGATAAATGTGCTCTGGAGTGGGTGGTTGAGAAAGCTCTTGTCTGTCACAGCTCTGCCTCACTTGTCCCCCCAGCCAGGGGGTGCAGAGGGCACGGAGCAGTGTATTCCAGGAGAAAAGGGCATTCTGCATTCCTACAAAAACTGACTGCTATTCTGATTTCCTCCATAGAGCTCCCAGACAGAGGCAGCTGTCTGGAAGCTAAGCACACTCAGAGCAATTGTTCAGTTTGAATTAAATCGGCCCTGAAAGGAAAAGCGATGGGACTTGTAGAATAGGGAAGACTAAGGATAGTGTCAGGGAGTGGGATTGGTGAAAGAGAGCTGTGATGAGGAGATCCTCTTTTGCAAAATAGTTTATAACCTGTAGAACAACATCAGTGGATAGAGGGGGAGGTTTAAATGACATAAAACCCTTCCTTTGTTCAGCTCTGTTACCTACAATGTGCTGCTCTCCGTAAAATGTTTCATAATTTTTCCCACCAACCTGGTTGGGGTAGTTTAGTTAAAGATACTCACTGACATAGGGCAACACATCTGGGTGGTCAGGCTGAACGCTTTAAAAACTCTGAAAAATAAGCCCCAGTTCCCAAGCCCTCGAGGTGTGTGTGCGCCTCCTGACGGTGGAAATGTCTTGTCTCCTTCTGGATTTCAGTTTCCCATCAAATCCCAGCAAACAGAACTAACACTGCCTGGTTCATTCACTTTCTCATCCCATGGCTTCCAGTCTCAGTGTGCTGTGTCTTGGTGCATCCCCCTCTGTTTTGTAGGTGGTGACACTGGAGAAGGACGTTTTAATTCTACAATTCAGATGCAATTCTGCAGAATTTTAGTTCTTCTTCATTGGATTTCATTCTTTACATAAAACTCCAAATTAACGTACTGGTTCTATTTTCGAGAAAAATTATCCTGCTTTATTTTCTTTTTCTTTTACTCCTAACTGTACTCCCAATACCACTCCCATTCCTGTATCTTCAGGATAGGAGCACTGAGAGCAGAGCAGGCAGTGCTGCCACTGGGATGAGCCCTGAGCCAGCTGTAAGCAGAGCTGCGGTTCTGTTCAGCCTGGAGGTTCCTCCTCTGCACAGGCTGGGAGGTGGCAGAGATCTGGAGCATCTCTCTTTGCCTAAGGGTCAGTTTAGAAATGCTGAGACAACTAGGGGTGTTCAGCCCGGAGAAGAAGAGGCTTGAGGGAGACCTGAGAGCCCCTTCCAGTGCTTAAAGGGGCTCAAGAGAGCTAGAGAGAGACTTGGGACAAGGCATGAAGGGAGAGGACAAGGGACAATGGCCTTAAACTGAAGGAGGGCAGGGTTAGATGGGATATTGGGAAGGAATTCTTCCCTGTGAGGGTGGGCAGGCCCTGGCACAGGTTGGGCAGAGAAGCTGTGGCTGCCCGAACCCTGGAATTGTCCAAGGCCAGGTTGGACGGGGCTTGGAGCAACCTGGGCTAGTGGAAGGTGTCCCTGCCCATGGCAGCGGGTGGGATGAGATGAGCTTTAAGGTCTCTCCCAACCCAAACCAGTGTGGGATTCTGTGAAATGATGGTTAACTAAATCTTTCAATCAGGATGCTTTAGTCCTGAGAATCCAGTCCTGTTCTCTGAGCTGGGAAGGTGCTGAGCATTAGTGCAGGTTGTCTCACTCTTGGGTTGGAAGTTACTCTCCATGCTTCTGTCCCCTCTCTGACACTGCCTCTGGAATCACAGCTAACACCGCCCTGCAATTACCATGCCACGGATAAAGTTGGTATTTATTACACCATATTTTATGCCATGTTCCTCCACTGTTTTAAATTAAATGTTTTTACAAGACCAAAAGAACCCAAACCCCACAGATGTAAGCTTAGAAGAGAATTGTACATTTCCAGAATATTTGGCAGTGCTTTTAGTTTGATTGGTTCTCAATTTCCATGATCTCCTTGTGCCACTTTATTGCAGGTGTGCTGGATCCTCGGCTGTACCTGCTTTACCTGGTGTTTAGAACTTGGTAAATGCAACAGCTAAGAATAAGAAGTATTTTTTCAGGGATAATATACTTTTAAAAAAGAAAATCCAATGGAGTGGTTCATTTAAGCCTCTTAAGACTGTTGCAAAAACTCTTGTTAGCTGTTGCAAAAATCGTTATTTCCTCAATTGTATTCATTTTGTAAATTTGTTGGATTTGAGGATGGATAATTGCTTCGCAGCATAAGGATGTGTGTAATTCCCAAATATTTGAGCGTGTTACCTCTTCAGCAACACTGTTGTATTCTATCTTCCTTTGTCCCATAAAATTCCTGTGCTCTGCAGGGAATCCCACAGCCCCAAAAGGGTGGGAGACTCTTTTTTGGTGGTGAACAGCAGTTTAAGTTCTAATTCTCTTCTGTCCAAAGTATGTTCTTATTGAGGCTTGGGCAGTTTAAAAAAAAAATGATGAGCAATTTACTTTTAATTTTTGCCTTACTAAGCCTGATTATTGTTTTAATTATCCATTGTTATTGTTTGTGACCTTCCACTAGAATTGTTCAGTGTGAGTTTAGAAAGATTCCTGCTTTTATGTGCAGAGGGTGTGACTGGGAGGAAATGTTTGTTCACATGGGTGGAACAACTTATCTTTCTTGTGCTTGCTTTGTGGGACATTCCTCTTCAGTGAATGCTGCAGGATCACTTCTTGAATTGTTCGTTGCCTCCAAAAAGAAAATGGTGTTTAAGATTTAGAAAATTGAATTGGCTGTTCCCCTGAAATCCCTGGGGGATCCTGTTTACTGGGGAGAAGTGCTTGAGGGACACAGAGGTGCTTTAGTACCCAACTTTTAGCATATAGGAAAAGAAGGAATCATAGAATTCCAGACTGGTTTGGGTTTGAAGGGACATTAAAGCCCATGTTGTTCCACCCCCTGCCATGGGGAGGGACACTTTCCACTAGCCCAGGTTGCTCCAAGCCCTGTCCAACTTGGCCTTGGACACTGTCAGGATTGGGGCAGCCACAGCTTCTCTGCTCAGCCTGTGCCAGGGCCTGCCCACCCTCACAGGGAAGGATTCCTTCCCAATATCCCATCTAACCCTGCCCTTCTTCAGCTTATGGCCATTGCCCCTTGTCCTCTCCCTCCATGCCTTGTCCCAAGTCTCTCTCTAGCTCTCTTGAGCCCCTTTAAGCACTGGAAGGGGCTCTCAGGTCTCCCTCAAGCCTCTTCTTCTCCGGGCTGAACACCCCCAGCTCTCCTAGCGTGGCTCCATAGGTGAGACTGGAAGAAACTGGAGGGAGGGGACTGGGCAAACCTAAACTTCAGAGAAGCTTCCCGCTGGAATCAAAATCCTTTACATCTGGGTTGTGCAATGTAGCCACAAGGCAGGAACTGAATGTGCTTTAATGAGTGAAGTATTAAAATTGTCATTCCCTAATTTGTAGTTGGGGCATTTCTGGATGTTGTCTGGAGGAGTTAAATTCCTGCCTGATGGAGCCAGTGGGTTGATGTGATGTTGGAAAGCCAATGCTGCCAATCCGGAGTCCCTGACTTCAGTCATTGTGGGGCCCATTGCCTTATCCATAATGACAGGCAGTTCAAGTGCTTTGTGTTTATTGAACTAAGTTCCTAATTTAAAGGGCTGTTTAAAAGCTCTAGTTCAGTGTTTCATTTCTCAGTGTTGTATGGAGGGATAAGTTTTGGATCAGAGTCGCTCAGGATGTGACCCAGTGGGTATTGGAGAACTGCACTGTCTGAAATGCGCCGCACATGGGAGGCAGCGATGGAAAACACTTTTGTTTCCATACAGATTATGTGAGGTCCTCTGGGGATTAGGCAATGTGAACTATATGGCTGAGTAACAATTGTTCTGGAGGCCTTTATAGATATGAAGCTTAACTCTCGTGCTACAGTCCTGTGTGTCAGTAACTAAATCATTTTCAAAGGGCTCCTTTAGTCTAATGGGTACACTTCAAAAAGTGTCTAATAGCTGAGGTTGTGCTTCCAGCTTCTTCAGTAAGGAGAAAATATAGATCCATATTGTTAATCATCTATGAACCTATTTAGCTTCTCAATGTTAAGTACCATTCAATTTTTAAAAACCAGTTGCAAACAATTTTATATTTTACTCAGTATTTATGTTTGAGTGATTTGTTTGGAGCAGGGAAGAGGCAAAATATGCACAGGGTTGACTTTTTAAAAATTAATGATTTCAGTCTAATTACTTTATATATAGATTAGTTGTTTATATAGAAGTGACCAGTTTAAAAAAAATACATACTTGAACAAAATAACTTAGATAAAGGCAGTAAAACTGTAAACTACAGAAACCAATGTGTTGTTTCAGACCATGCCCATTTGGGAACAGGTTTATGTTCCAGCTTCTTAAAACCATCACCTCTTGTTTTAATCAGTAGCATGGTTGTTGGAAATAAACAGAACCCCCTGGGGTCAAGCCAAATGAATAACGCCCCACTTTTCACTAGAATCTCATTAGTTTTGCAGTTATGAGGTATAAATCAAAAAACATAAGCTAAAGCAGCAGTTCCCAAAACACAGGGCTGTTCAGATTCCCACTAATGGATGTCTAGCTCTCTACACTTCATGTCAGTCTGTGTTTGGAATTCAGCAGGTTTTTAGGCTTGGGTGGCTAGTGTAGGTAATTTCTGATTCACAGGGATGTTGATAGGTGGGAATTCAGCTCCCCAGTGCATTTCTGGGCCTTTGCATCCACAGCCTCTTTGAGCACGTTTGACTTGGCCTGAGGAAGATGCAGTTTTAAAGAATTTCTGACACGATTGTGAAAAACAGCTTTTAAAAGGCTTAATTGAAACTTTTTGTCTTGAATGTGTTTTGCAACACAGAGATTTTAATTTTAGTGAAATGTGGACATTGTGAAACTCCAGAGATCTGAAAGTGGGCATGAAAATAAAGGAAACTTTCGATGTGTTTCCATCACACACAGTTTTTGCAAGATTATGTTAAACCAGATCATTGCAAACACAGAGAACGAGCGTTCATGTAACTGGCTGAGATGCCTATTCCTTTTCACTCCACAAGGTTCAGTCTTCCCTGGATATTCAGAAAGTCTGGATTACTTGGCTTTTTTTCCCTGTTGTGCTTTTTTAAGCCAGTTGAAAGCTGGAAGAACTCACCATCTTCACTGCAGACCCAGGTTGCATGGGACAGATGATTAGTCACTGGACTATTGTGGCAAAGATGCATCTGTAAGAAGAAGGGCCTGTGGGTCATATCAAACACAAATTAAATCAGTAGCAGCTTCATTTGCCAGCTCCCCAGAGTATCTTCAGTGGTCTCGATAGGAAAATATTCTACTGTAATAAGAAGTTTGGATTTATTTCTGGTGCTGTGTCTGTAGTTGAGTCCTCGTACACATGAGCTTTCCTCTGGCCTGTCCCAGCATTGCTGCTCTCAGCATCTCTTCCTTCTTGATCAACCCATTTTCTGTTGCTGAGGTGCAAATCCCAAAGGAGTCCCTCAGCACAATCTTATTTACTGTGGGTACAGTAGTAAGAATAAGGCAGCATAGGGAGCAAATCATAGAATAGAGCACAGAATTCTAGACTGCTTTGTGTGAGAAAGGACCTTAAAGCTCGTCTTGTTCCAAGCCATGGGCAGGGACACCTTCCACTAGATCAGGTTGCTCCAAGCCCCATCCAACCTGGCCTTGGACACTTCCAGGAATGGGGCAGCCACAGCTTCTCTGCCCAACCTGTGCCAGGGCCTGCCCAC
>JAWWEW010000038.1:10704696-10718031 GCA_035583185.1 Anabacerthia variegaticeps
GGGATGGGGCAGCCACAGCTTCTCTGCCCAACCTGTGCCAGGGCCTGCCCACCCTCACAGGGAAGGATTTCTTCCCACTATCCCGTCTATCCCTGCCCTCTGGCAGTGGGAAGCCATTCCCCCTTGTCCTGTCCCTCCAGGCCCTTGTCCAAAGTCCCTTTCCAGCTCTCCTGGAGCCCCTTTGGGCTCTGGAAGGGTCTCTCAGGTGTCCCTGGAGCCTTCTCTTGTCCAGGTGAACACCCCCAGCTCTCCCAGACTGGCTCCAGAGCAGAGGGGCTCCAGCCCTCAAAGCATCTCTGCGGCCCTAAATGGCAGGGAAGAAAGGTAGGTGATACAGTCAAATCATTATTCTTTAATGCCCTGGGTTCAGAGGGAACCTTTCTTTTATGTCATTATTCACCTGTGCAGTGCTGTGCTTGCTGAGGGCTGGGGTCACTGCAGCTGTCATTCACAGTGTGTGGAGCTGGGGCCAGAAATACTGTTTGATCTCCCACTGTGAGTCTGAGTGTTCCTGGAGCAGGGAAGGTGGCCCAGGGGCACGAGATGAGTCTGGTCTCGCTGTTGCTCTGCCAGATGTGAGGTGTCCTCTTACCTGACCACTGTCCCTGCCCTGTTCCTCTGAGCTCTGAGTTTGGGGACACCCAAACCAGTTTGGGTCCTGAGAAACCCTCAGTTGGTTAAAACTTGATGCTAATAATGCCAGGGTCACAGATTCAATCCATGGTATGGACCATTCACTTACGAGCTGGACTCAATGATCTTTGTGAGCCTCTGCCAACTCAGAACATTCTGTGATTCTGTGATGTGTGTGGGCAAGTTCTGCAGATCCGCCCTCCCACCTCTGCAGCCTTTTCCATCTCCTGGCATCAGCAAGACCCCTTCCAAAATTCCAAATCTGGTCTGGGCTGCACTCTCAAACAGGGAAAGCACAAGCCCACACAGAAGACAATGAGCCGAGGTGGGTGAGGAGTGGTGCTGCTGAAAGGCTCTCCTTTGGCTGCTGCTGTCCCTTGTCTGTCGGTCCTGGCTGGAGGTGCCTGGCTCGTCCTTACCCCCCCAGGTGCCTGTTTGATGGTTCCTGTTGCAGACACCAACACCAGGCCCACACAGGCGGCTCTTACTGCAGAGCCATTCCATAGTCAGGCCTTCAGGACAAAGTTCCACTCGTTTGCTTTTTGTGGTCATGTCTGCTTACCCACATGGCTTGTATGGTCAGTGTAGTAGAGGATGTACAGAGCAGTTCAGGGAGAAGAAAGTGTTTCTAGTTGAACCAAATCCTATGGAAAATCAATTCCCCTTTTTAGTATTCCAACCCAAAGACAAGATGCCTGCATTAATGTAATAATCAACATTTGTCACGTGTGCAAGTGGCACCTTCTTTCATACCAAAAATGCACTTACTGGGCCCAAACAGATTTAATTGCTGAGATTGGAGGGCAAGTGCAAGTCTGTTCCAAAATCTGCTGTAATTTGACACCAACTTTGATTTCCTGCCAGCCTGCTAATGTAGGTCAGGAAAAACAGGTACTTATTTCTACAACAACTGTCTGATGGCTGTGGTAGGACTCGCAGGAGTGTTCTGTTTGCCTTTTTTTTTATTTTTTTAAAGATTTGCATTGATTTATAAATTTTTAAGGCAGCCCAGTGTTTCACTTTTTCCAGAAGTGCTTCATTCTTTCCACAATATGTGTTTGGAAATCTGAATGCTCTTTTACTTGGAGAGCAGGGGGAGAAGGGAAGGGAAGTGCTGGCCAGTTTGAAATGTTTTACATTTTTGAGAGAAGCACAGGCTGCTCTAACAAGCAGTGGGAACCCTTCCCTCCCGAGTGCCCTGCGATGCCACGTGGCCTCATTAACTTGGCTACTCCAGGAACAGATTGAAAGCTGCTATTTTCATGGATATTGTTTAAAACTTGGCTGCAGTGATGAGGTGGGGAAGGAAAAAACAAAAAAGGAAGAGAGCAAGAGAAAGAGCCGTAAGGCTGATACTGCTATTTTTTGGTTACAGATACGGAAAATGTTGCAATTTTGCTAGGATAACATCATTTTGGCTTTAATATATTCCATTTGAGATGTTTGCTTTACACTTGCTGAGTTTAACTTGGATTGAGATGAGGAACTTGTTCAGATTTAAACATGGCTCTATGAAGTCTCTCTTGGTGGTAGGTTAAAAATAGAGCAGTTTTGCATTATTTTTTTCCCTGCTGTGGTCTAGATGAGGTGCAAAAAGAAACAGACTTTGCTCTGTACATTCTGTCTCCTGGGTTTCATTCCACCCTGAGCAAAGGACACATCACTATGTGTCTCCTTTGGAGGAGCTTTCAGCCAACTGGCAGCTTGTTCAAGGTAGGGCAGAGGGAAGTCAGGACAGCTGAACACCTCCATGAGCTCCTTGGAAGGGTGTGCACGTGGATGAAGTATGTCACACTCTGTGCCAGTCTCTGCGATGGAGTGAGGCTCTTGCATTCTCCCTCTTAGCCAGGAGTAGGGCTCTAGGTTGTCATTGAATGAAATCTGTGACATCTGCATGTTGTAAAAGTGATTCGTTTTGGTTTCAAGTACTGCATTTTAATTCGAAATTTCAAGTACTGGGTAGTCTGAATTTCCCACAGTAAATCAGTCAAGACTGCTGCTGATGGTGTAAGACACTTTGATGAAGGAGAGCTGGGACAGGTAATGGCTTTTGTCTTGGTTGTCTCTGGGGTGGCAGAGCTGTGCAGCTCTGCTGACAGGGGTGACTGGAGTGGGCTGTGGGGAAGATATTCCCCATGTCAGGAACACAGCGAGGGGCTGTGCTGGCAAACCTTTGGACTGTGCAACCTGCTGAAACACTGTCCTCCTTTCACATGAGAAAATAGTTGCCCTCTGTAGTGGCTGCTAATCACCACCCATCTACAAACAAGTCACTGGGAGCTGAGCTGTTCCCTTGGGTACCAGGGCTGGAGCCATCTCTGGGTGTGTGACTTTCTGAGTTTCCAACGGGTGATGAAGAGCTTTCGCTGCTGGAGCTGTGCAGGTGTGAGGGTGCCATCTGACCAAAGCTTTGGCTTTGGCAGGCTCTTTCTTTCCTGGGACCAAAGTCAAAAGAGGGCACTGGAAATGCTTTCAGTTGAGCATCTTTTGCTGTTGTAGATCAATATTTTATTGTCAGTTCTATCCAGGAGTGACTTCTGTTTTCCCTCCTGATTGTTTGCCCAGCCCTGCCACAGCCTGGGGACTCTCCAATGGCATGGGTATCAGATGGACTGTTGGTGTGTCTGAGGCGTTATTGTCCTCGGCTTGGCTTCTGATGCTGCGTGCAGCAGCGAGCAGAGAGAATGACAGATGAGCGGGGGCTTCCCGGCGAGCGGGCAGCGCATCCCCCAGCTGTTTGGGGGAATTGAGGGAGAAAAAATGGAGAAAGGCAGATTATCCCATTATGTTTACAGGGCATCGGTCACACAAACAATGACTGTCCTCTTTGACAAGAGGATTGTTTAATTAGTTAAGGGTTTGATAAAGAGATGACTGAACATACAGTGCTCTGAAGGCATCTGCCTTTTAGTACAGCAGGCACGTCCTGCCTGTGAGTCCTGGGCTTTTCCTTTCTCCTGAGGAGCGCCCAAGGTCTCCAGAGCTCTATTCCAAGTCTCAGAGCTGGTTACTTTGAGCATATGAAATTGGGTTTCTGTTATCTGAGAAGCAAAATTATAATTTAGCTGCTTGTTGTAATTTAAAACTAGTTCTGAGCATTCAGAAAGAGGGAGGTGATGTGAGTTGTACTTAGAAGGATGTATTTTTTTGTTTGTATTCTGGTATCATCAGTCCTCTTCTTGCTTTTTCCTTGCTCCTTTCTTCTTAATTTTAATCTGTGACAAGTGTTGCCAGATTAAATTCCACAGACTCTGAACTGGACCAGAACAAGAATCTGTGTAAAGAGGCAATTTAATTAACACAGGCAAGTGGGTGTGAAGCAGTGGAATTCCAAATGCATGTTGCAGTGTCTGTAAGTACAGTGTTACACTGACTTCACCTTGCTTCTGAATTTGACCGTAAAATCCAATTTGAAATGCAGGAGTTATGAGTAGAGAGTGGATTTAGGTAGTACTTTGAAATGTTGGTGTTAGCATTGATTCTAGTCTGTGGAACTTCTCAAAAGCAAGGAGTACACAGAAATAAAATCAATATTCAGTACTTCTGAAAGTGTTCCAACTCAACCATGAAATAGTTTAAGGTCCTTCTGCACTTGCCATGGTTTGCTTGTGTTTAAATTGGCATCTGCCTTTATACCTTAAAACTGACAAATAATTGCGCGCAACACATTCTGGATAGTAAGAAATAATGTTGTAGAAAATGGAATTCTTTTTATGGACTCTACCTAAAATTTTCTGTTGCTGTATTTTACTCCTAAGCCAGCATTAGAAACCACTTAGTGTCTGCATTCTTTTTAATGTTTGACTCTCCTGTTTATTTTTTCCTGGAGATTTTTCATGCTTTGTAGTGTTTTGTGGCCCCAGCACAAATCCTCCTGCTCTATCCGAGCATGTGTCATCAGCTGTTTAACCACAGCCAGAGAGGGTCTGTATGAAGCCTTTTAAATTCACAGGGGGATTTTGCCTCAGGATTAACTGTCCAGCACTGGGGACAAACTGTC
Organism: Anabacerthia variegaticeps; assembly: GCA_035583185.1. Taxonomy (NCBI): domain Eukaryota; kingdom Metazoa; phylum Chordata; class Aves; order Passeriformes; family Furnariidae; genus Anabacerthia; species Anabacerthia variegaticeps. The sequence continues at coordinate 10,709,330 of JAWWEW010000038.1, forward strand.
ACTGTGGCTTCCAGTTATTGATCTGTCCTTCGCAAGCTTCCTCTTTGTGTGCTGAGTGGGACAGAGTGGGAGGCTGTGCCATGCGTCAGCGTCCTTCCTCCCTGGGCAGGTGACAACAATGCCCTCAGCGACAGGGGACAGTGATGAAGCTGCGGGCACTGATGGAAGCAGAAGTCAGAATTCCTTCCTCTCAGACACCAGGATTTATTCTCTCCATGCTCCTGTCTTGAAAGGGCTGCAAGTATGTCCCATCTCTCAAGAAAATGAACTGTTACTGCCTTTCTTTAGGTTAACTAAAATGTACAAACAAAGCTGCAGCTTGGAGCTTCAAAGATGTTATGGGGGCACAGACACCGCTTTTGGGACCTCCTTCTGCTCATTCTTTATCCCTCAGCATGGGCCTTGATGCTGCAGGGGAACCAAGCAGGGACTTTGCAGCCGACCCCTGCTGCCTGCAACTCTCACAGAAGCTTTTGGAGTCCCATGCTGGTGCCTCACATGTTGCCCAAAGAGGTTGTGGGCTCTCATCTCCAAGGCCAGGCTGGACAGGGCTTGCAGAAAGCTGATCTAGTGGAAAGTGTCCCTGCCCGTGGCAGGGGGTGGACCTGGATGAGTTTTATAGTCCCTCCCAACCCAAACCATTCCATGATTCTGGATTCCCAACATAGCTTCCTAGAGCAATGCACAGTGTTCTCGAAGATGTTTTTCTGCCGGTAAATACAGGCAGCCTTCCATTCATGTCGATGAGCAGCTTTCCTCCTGCTGCACCCCTGTGGAGTCTGTGGTTCAGGTCACTGCTGCCCCCGGCTGCTTTTCTCTTCCCCTTTTCCACAATCTTAAGCTAAAAGAGGTGACAAAAGCACCTGAAAGAAATTCAGGTCAAATATCTTATCAGAACAGGATTCTGCTTTATGCTTTCATACCAGCAAAGATCAAGTTCTCCAAAGCCTCTGATTTCCAAAGACAGACCTGTTTCTTGCCTGTTTTCTGGGGTCTCTCCTCACTGATACACTGTGCAGGGAGAGCTGTGCTGGGCTTTCTACCCTGCTCTGTGCTGCACCTCTTGCATGAAAACTAGACAAGAGAGATGTTGCTGTCCTGCTCACGTTAAAAATCAAAGGGATGAAGATATGGCAGTGGGTTGGATCTCAGGAGAAGGTCCTTCCCCCAGAGGATGGTGGGCACTGAACAGGCTCCCCAGGGGAGTCGGCACAGCCCCAAGGCTGCCAGAGCTCCAGGAGGGTTTGGACAACACTGTGAGGTACAGGGTGGGATTGTTGGGGTGTCTGTGCAGGGCCAGGAGTTGGACTGGATGATCCTTGTGGGTTCTTCCAACTCGGGTTCTTGGATAATTCTATGATTGTAAGTATTTCTGTGCATTTCTAGCTCCCTGTAGCACTGTGACAGCGGCTCTTAGAGCTGGAAGGAGGTGTTCCAGTGTCAGCGTTATTGTCTTCTTGGGTGTTGCTGCTGCAGGTCCCTGCAGCAGCAGGGGGGCTCTATCTGCCCTCATTTATCTTCTGTAAATCCTGACCTGTCAATTCCAGAACTTAGTGTCTGCAGGGGGACTGAGACATCTCCCCTGAGAAAGGGAGTGAGAGGACTTTGTCCCTGAGCTAATTCACACTCACTGCTGAGCAGCTTTCCTAAGACAGCAAGCTGGAAAAAGAATCCAGCACAAGCAGTTCAAGAATATCCCTGCCTGGCTTCCCAGTGTGCAGGACTGCTAAGACACAGACATGGAGGAAGGGGTGATACTGAAGCCCAGTGAGGAACTTTCAATACAGATTTTAAAAGTGCCAAGAACGTTTGTGGCCATGGAAAGTGATGTGGTGCAAGCAGTGGGGAGCCAGGCAGGTGCAGTGGGGCACCTTCTGCCAGAGCACCCCACACTGCTCTCATCCTGGATGGTCCTGCAGAGCCTGCAGCCTCTTGGGGGTTTAGGGAGCAACCTGAGGAGCTGATCCCTCACACTGAGACCTGCATCAGTTCTGCTGACAACAGCACGTAGCATCCCTGTCCTCTACTGCCCACCATGAGCAGATGTCCCCCAGCATCGTCCCAGCAGTGCAGCAGTGGGGCTGCCTGGGTTCGTGATACCAGGGGAGACATCAGAGTTCCCTTTGGTTTGCTTTTCAGACCCTGCAGTTTCTGGTAGGCACCTCTAGACTCAGTGGGGAGTGTTGCAGGGGAGCAACACAGGGTGAGATCTCCTCCAGTGGTTCCTTTGATCAAGTGAGGACTTGTGTGTACGTTGTGCTTTGTAGCAGAGGTGCTTATGGCTTCATGGCAAAGCAGTGCAGACACACACCATCCTGATGGAGCTGATTTGCTGCCCTGTGAACAAGTGACTTGGATTATGACATCCCAGAGCAGACCTGGCATTTCATGTTCAAATGCAAAGGGGAGGAATCCCAATCTTTTCAGTGGTTGCCCACAGCTTTGCTGTTTCACTTTGAATTTGTTGCCAGTTGCTCAAATGCCAAATCATTTGGCAGCCGAAAATCAGACACTCCTGCCCAGGCCTAAAGGAGAATATGTTGGTTCTAACATTTGTATTATTTTATGGGTTGATTCATCATAACATGAAGGTCTTTCAAAAGGTAGTTAAAACTATGCATAAACTGTAGTACTTTCTGAAAAATTAGGCCATGATTATTGCAACTCTAACTACAGCTAATAAATCATACTGAGAAAAACACATGCCTTTCAGGTTAATAATATTGTTTATGGCTGCGTAACAGTCCAAAAGCTGGGTAATGCTGCATTTTTCTCAACTTCTGAAGACAGTGGTGGAGACATCTATAGCTATTGAGATCTGATCTGAGCAGATGGTTTCACCCTGAGTGTGTGTGTGTCGCTGCTCAAAACGCTTCTGAAATTAATCTGAGCCTTTGAACTGGAGTGCTCTGTTCCCCAGAGACAGTTTGACCATGTGTTGGGGGGAGGCAGGAGGGGGCTGGAAGGTGAACCCTTTGCTTGTGTATCACAGTGAGAACCAAAGGGCAAGGAGGAGGCTTGTTGAAGATCTGTCTTCCAGACATGGAAAAACCTGGCTCCCTATCCAGGAGTTTCAGGGGTGGTTTCTCTGTGCTGGCTTTCCAGGAGTGCTGTGAGGAGAGCAAAACACCGACTTCAAAACTTTTGTTCTTTTGTACAGAATCATCTCCTACAAACTTGATTACAAACCAATGTCCCTTGCAAAAGCCATTTATGCCACCAAAGATGACGTTGTTAATTCCACTGATGGCTTCATCACTTCATCCTCCTGCTTTATCTCCTGAATAAGCTTGGGGAAGGTCTCTAGACCTAAGCTTAGAAGGTGTCTAAGCTTATTCAAGAGATAAAGGGTGAGGAACAACTCTTCATGAAGGGGTTTTGAAAGCAGGTTATTATCAGGTGTGGTGGAGATAACAGTGATACATCTTGGGAAGAGATCAAAATTCAGCACAGAGTGCCTGGTGAATAATGTGACTCAGCTTGGTTCTGACTGTGGAATTTGACACTGTCCCTGTGCTCCAGCAGAATGTTGTTCCTCTTCCTGTGGGTGTGAGGAAGTGTACAAGGAGAACGTGGTGGAGTTATTGGCTTTGTGCTTGGCAAAAACTTCAATCAATTTGATAAGCAGCCTTTATTGACCTTGAGGTCATCTGGTGATGACAGTGAAAATGAAACTTGTACAGCAAGAAACAGAGAGAACATGGACATTGGGGGATTGATCTGGGGGTGTCAGTCCCTCAGGCGCCAGTGGCTGGAATTGCTCAGGACAGAGGACTTCCCAGAGAGTGGGAAACAAGGCCACCATTGTATTGTAAGGTTTGACCTCTTGAAGAGACCTACTGGTCAAGGTCTCTGGCCAGCAATCAGTAATCCCTTAATTTATATTCCAAGCAGCAGTCAAGGTCTTCAGCCACAGCAAAGCCAGTCTCTTATCCAACTTTTCAGCCATCACCAGATGTTGCAGCTGATCTGTGCTGCAATTCCTGCCTCTCCATCCTCCATGTCCTCCTTGCTGCCTTCAGCAATGAGGATCCTCCCCGCAGGAGGTGGGAGGACTCATGGACAGTGATGTTGGCAAAAGACAAGCAGAAATCGGAGGCAAATATTACTAAAACAAACAGCTACTTGTTGTTGACATGATATATGAGATCTCAAGTGAGAAAAAAACTGTTGAGCCTGATAAGAACCTGGAAATGAAAATGCCAATAGCTTTAGAACTTCTGAGTTGTGGAAAGGTTTCCAAGGTGTAGTAGCAGTGTCTCTGGGAGACAGCCAAGGAGATGCCCACAAACCTGAGTGTGGCTGTGCAGGCTCAGAGCTGCTGGCTCCACTCTGGGCAGCCCTGAGGAGCTCCGGGCCAGGACGAAGATGAGGAGCTGCAGACAGGTGGGATCTGAGGGATTTGCTAGTAACAGGGAAAACAGGAAATGGTGATTTGAAAGGAAATCCTTGGATTATTCTGCTTTGATTCACGCTTAGACGTGGTCTAGAGTGAAAGTAATCAAGGAGAAATCCACGCAGTGGAGCTTCAGCTCCTGTGGGTAAATGGAAAGGGACACTGGGGAAAGAAGCAGATCAAGATGGAGAACATTTAGCAGATTTCTAAAATTATTCATCCATCCTGTAAAAGTTTTTTGTTTAGAGTTCTATTTACAGCCAGAGGTATTAAAGCAAAGCCCTCAGGAGAAAAAAAGCTTCAGCACCTTTTATTTAAAAATAAAAAAGAAAAAAAGGGTGGTTTTGCTAAAGACAAACCTTCCTCCCTCCCTCCCTCCTTCTGTAAATGCCATGATTCATAAATTTTTGTGTTTTGTCTAGAGGTTTGCTGGAGCATCTGTCACTCAGGAGGGAATTGCATTTGCTGCACTTTTACCAGCACAGCTGTGCTTCCCAAACTGTGTCGTGGAGATGTGGCTGCAGAGTCCCTCTGAGTGATCCCTTGGGGCATCCCCCAAAGCGAGGGGTTCAGCAGAGGCAGGAGTTCAGCCCATGTTCCTGCAGGCACTGCTGAGCTGTGTCAGTGCTCTGACCTTGCCAAGCAGCTGCATTTGGACATCACAGTCCCCTGCTGTGTGTTAGTGCTGCACAAGGAATATGGCCTCACAGCTCAGTTTCTCCAGCCCAGGCCCAGCAGTTTTGTACAAATACATTGACCCACTGGTCTCATTAAGATGCCAGAAGTGTGAGCTGAGGTATCAAACATGCAGGCCCCCAGCCAGCTGTGCTGTCCTGGCAGAGCCAGGTGGGACAAACATCTGGCAAGAGCAGGGTCTTCTGCTGCCAGAGCCTGTCTGGCCAAGACTTTCAGAAGTGTCAGACTTAGGAGGATGCTTCATGCTTTAAAAAAAAGTAGAAAGTGAATATGCTTTTGAGGTATAATAAAGCTTCCTCAGCAGTCCAGGAGGAAACATTTAAATGCTCCGTCACGGAGCACTGGACAGATGTTAGTAATGCTGGGTTAACACCACTGCCTAAAATTGAAATCCAAATGCTGGGAAGCAGTCAAAGTGTCTGAAGAACTCACAATGAAACAGCCCTGGCGCTGTTTTGGGAAGTGGTGGAGCCCCATATGGGGTCCCCAGCAGTGTTGTGCTCACAGTGTTAACAAAGCTGCTCTAGGACTGGAAAAAAGAAAGTCAAGTAAGCTGTTTTAATGTCAGAGAGCTTAAGAGACTGACTTGTCAGCATTTAAAGTAACTATGCTGGATCTCCTTGTTAGAAGGATTTACAAGTTACTATTACAATCAGCCTCGTTATTTAGTCCACATGTATTGTAAAAAGTTTTCAATATAATTTTTTTATATTTTAGTGGTTCTCAGTAGTGACCAGAAATTGGAAAGAAATTTGTGAAGAATGTTCACCTGACCTGTTTTTCTTTTTGCTGAGAATTTTTGTTCACACTTCAATTCTGTTTGAGATCCTGAATTGCCTATTTCCAAAGTTGTTCCTTATGGGTTTTTTAAGTTGCTGTTTTGTAGGTGGAATAATCCTTTAGGATTGTTTCTCCTGAAATGGAGACCTGTTGGTAGGTTAAGTACAGCCTGCATGGGTTTGAAATAGCCCTTCCAAAGTGCCAGTGTAGGTGTCTGTTCAGCCTGTGAGCTGTCTGAGACTTTCCCAGCATCTGTTGTCACATCCTCCCAGCCCCTTCACACCAGTAAAGAAAAAGCAAGAATCAGAAAAATGCAGACAATAACAAGGCTGAAAATCAATCTCTGAAGTTAATACATCCCAGACTATCAGGTTTCTGTCTCACTATTGCCTTTACATAGAATATTCTGTTCTTGGTGTTCACTGTTCCCCAGGAACCTCCATGTGCAGCCCAGCAGGGTCAGGACGTTCTTTTGTTCAACAGGTTGGGTGTCACTGATCATGGTCAGACACCTCTGTGAGTTAGACATGTCGGACACGTGACAAAGGGGTGGCACTGGTGGCAGGGGTGGCACAGAGGCCCCTGCCAGGCACAGCTCCGGCTTCCACACATTGCTGTGGCTGCTCCTTCTCTGCACTGATCCTCCTGCTCTGCTCAGGGACAGGGATGGTCACAGGCTCCTCACGGCTGGTAAGGGAATTGCACATCAAAAAATGTGGGACTGCCAGGGTTTGGACACTTCCCTTCCAGGGATGATTTCTTCAGGTATCCCTGGCTGAGACCTGAGCCGAAACATTGTGCTTTGGATTATTGCCCTTTTCGTTCTCCACATCAGTGTTGGTGTACAAATCAGCTCCCTGGTTACCTCTTTAGAAAGGAGAAGACAGATGCTGCATGCAGGGTGCTGGGGGGCATTGGTAGAGGGAAGGGGTGATAAATCCCAGGAGGTTTAGGTGACCCCAGAGAGAGGAGAGTAAGACACCTGCCTGTACAGGGTGTGCGTGGTTCCAAGAGCAAACCAAGGGGCAGAAGGGCCAGCCGTGTTTAGTATCGTTTTACAGAAATATCTGGCCAAAAAAATAAAAGAAAATTGAAGTTATGGAATGTTCATCCAGCAGAGGACACGTGGATCACGTTCACAGCCTGGTCGTGTGCGGGTGCCCTGGGCACTGTCCGGGCTGGGGGGTTTGTCAGCAGAGGGTGCCAGAGACCAGCGGCTCCTGCCGGTCCTGCAGCCGCGCAGGGAAGGCAGGTGTGAGCCAGCACCTGGGTCTGGGGCCTCAGAGCCTTGCCGGGGTTGGGGCACGGCGACAACCACCTCCAGTACCAGCACAGACCCTTTGCAGCATTGCCCGGAGTTCCAGCAGACACTTTGGTTACCATGGTTGTTCCAGGGTGTTTTCCAAGAGGCTGGAGGTGCTGGCTGTGTAAGGCGAGCAAAATGAGCAGGGAGAGCTGGGTTTGTGGAACTCTGCAGACATGCAGGGAGACACATTCTCTGGTGTCCAGGGCTTTCTCCAGTGGTTCAGGTTTTATTTATGCCCTTTATTTATGTCACAACAATTTGCTTATTGATGTTAGGAAGTCGGTCAGGAACTTCCATTAAAAATAACATTCTTGTCAAACTGGTGGGTTTCACTATGCTGCGGGGATGGCCTTGAGAATTCAACAGACTTTGATAGACATCTATTGATGTTTGGGGAGCTACTTTCTAATTTTAATGTCACAGCTAATGAGGCAGAGGGTGTTTGCTGTGCTGGCTTCTGCTGTATGTGCTCCAGTTTGAGTCTTCATCGGTTCCAATGACTCTTATTATGGTAATAATGGTGTGAAATTATTAAATTACAGCCATAAATGTTCAGAAGTCAATAATCATTTAATAAAAATTACGTTTAAATGAAGTAGAGAAAGAGGGACCTCTTTAGAACGAACTCCAATAAAATGAGTGGATAGAGGAGGCAGCTTTAGCTGCAGGGTCATGTCCTGGCCCCTTGGCTTCTGCTGTGCCAGTGGTCCTGGTGGTGCTGAGCAGCCCAGGGATGGTTATGAGATCCCATGGAGCCCTGTTGGCTTTGGGTTGCTGGAGGGGAGGGAAGGTACCCTGGGGCTCTTTGTACAGGCCCAGTGTTGTGGCAGGCACTGCCTAAATGCTGCCTGGTTTTAATTTTCTTTTTTTATTTCTTGCTGGTGTCAGTGTTTTTTTTCTATATCCTTATCACAGCAAAGTGAAGTTTCTATTTCTGAATAGTGAAAGATTTACGTGATAAAGGGAAGTCTGTAAAAATAGGTGGAACTGCTGTTTGCATTTCACCCTGAGGTGCAAAGAGGCCACAGGCCTCTTCATCACTTCTTCCCGCTCTGAAGTAACATGCTACAGAGCTGACTTGTGAAAGGGCTGGGGATGCAGGTCATTTGGGTCATACTGAAGTCTGAGATGTCATAATTTGAGCAGAGATTTTGGGTGGTGTAGCTTAGCTGGGCATTATGGAGAATGAAGTGCTGGGTTTGTGACTGATGGAAGCTGAATTGAAGTTAAACTGGGTGTAAGTACAGGATCTGTAAAAGTTAATGAAAATACACTCATGTTCAGAGGATGCTTTTACAGGCACTCCTGGGGTTACAGTTCCTGCACCCATCTCCTAACTCAGATTTTTTTCCTGCAGGAGGGTCTGTAATGCTGGAGATCTCAGACCAATCTGCAGCTTCCTCTGGAGGGGCAGTGCAGGGACAGCTCTGATCTCTGCTCTGCGTGACAGGGACAGCACCCAGGGAATGGCTGGAGCTGTGTCAGAGCAGGGTTAGGTTGGATTTTAGGAAAGGGATCTTCCCC
>JAWWEW010000038.1:10718645-10868078 GCA_035583185.1 Anabacerthia variegaticeps
CAGGCTCCCCAGGGCAGTGGGCACAGCCCCAAGGCTGCCTGAGAGACAGGGTGGGATTGTTGGGGTGTCTGTGCAGGGCCATGAGTTGGACTTAACGATCCCTGTGGATTCCTTCCAACCCAGGATATTCTGTGATTCTATATCTTTTGCTGCATGCACCTTTATGTTCTGTATCAATAAAGCAATAAAAGGCAGATTTCAAAAATGTGAGATAAGCTTAAAAATCCTGGTATGGAGAGGCCTACAAATAAGCATTGCTTCATAGTGTTTGTTTTCTTGTTTCTAAATATTTAAGTTACTCTCACTTCACATTTTCAAATCTTTTTCCATACCCAGGCGGAATAGAAACCTACTTTTTTTGTAGGGGGACATTTTCTGAGGAGAGATAAGATTTTTTTACAGAGGTTTTCACATTTTGAGGAAAGCACCCACTCTGGCAGGGCTTGAGATACCAGCACAGGAGCTGATCCCACGGAGGGTTAACAAACAGTCAGGAGGGAGATTTGCTGCTTTTCTTTGCATGGCTCTGGAGCTGAGGGTCAGGAGCCCTTGGTTAACTCCAGCCCAGCAATTGCCCTGCTTGAACTGAAATCGCTCAGAAGGGAACAAGAGGCCTCCAGTTCCCTGTCTGGTTGTGGCTGTGGCCTCAGCTGTCACTGAGGAAGCAGGACATGAGCTCTGTTCTCACTGTCCCAGTCCACAGGAAGGTTACTTCGCCCTTGGGGCAGGTGTGACCTGCAGGCAGGAAAGTGTCAGACACTCTCCATCCATCCATCCGTCCGTCCATCTTTCCGTCTTTCCGTCCGTCCATCTGTCCATCCTTTCTGCCTCAGCCCTCCGTCAGTCAGGACAACTGTGTGCACCATTAGCTCATTTGACTTAAATATGGAGCAAAACCCTCCTGCATGGCACTAGTCCTCAAATCAAGAACTTGACTGTGCCCACACCTGCTCTGGAGGAAAGTCAGCAGTCCTTGGAGAAGCACTTTGGCAGCTGTTTGCAGGAGCCTTTCCCTTTAGCTGCTCCATGCTGGGTTTCCCTGTGGGGAATGTTGAACCAAGCAGAAGACACCTGTACCAGCCTTCTCATGGGCCATCATGCCCCCCAGCATCCTGCAGGACTGACGGTGTGCAGTTGTGTTCTCCATCTGGACACACTTGATTTAGGCCTAAGTGGGGCTGACCTAACAGAAAAAACTACAAACTTGATTATGACCCCAGAAATAGCAGGCAAGGAATGGGAAAGTAGCCTTTTGAGTGGAGAACAATGGAATTTCACTTCACGTTAATCCCTGAATTACTCTCATATGATGTCAGAAAGGGCTTTCACATAATGTCAAGGTTGAAAGAAGCCTTGAGGAGAAATTGTAACTTTTTTTGTTTACTGTTCAAAGGAATGGAAGTGGTGCCTCAAAGTGTCTTCTGGTGAGGAACTTTCACTGTATTAAGTTACTGATGCCAGTGATGTGGAAAACTGCAAAGCAGTGCAGAACAAAGCTGAGGCAGATACTCTGCAGCGAACAGGGGTTCCTGGGGGGTGAAGAACGGGGAACAGACTGGGGATAGGATCATCTTGTTCTACCCCCTGCCATGGACAGGGACACCTTCCATTAGCCCACGTTGCTTCAAACCTGGCCTTGGACACTTCCAGGGATGGGGCAGCCACATCTTCTCTGGCCAACCTGTGCCAGGGCCTGCCCACCCTCACAGGGAAGAATTGCTTTCTACTATCCCATGTAACCCTGCCCTCTGCAAGTGGGAAGCCATTCCCCCTTGTCCTGTCCCTCCATGCCTTGTCCCAAGTCCCTCTCCAGCTCTCTCGGAGCCCCTTTAGGCTCTGGGAGAGGCTTTAAGGTCTCCCTGGAGCATTCTCTTCTCCAGGTGAATACCCCCAGATCTCCTAACCTGTGTCCAGAGCAGAGAAGCTCCAGCCCTTGGAGCATCTCTGTAGCCTCCTCTGGACCCCAGAGCTGCAGGCAGCACTGCAGGTGGGGTCTCACCTGAGCAGGGCATAGAGGCAGAATCCCCTCCCAGCCGAATTATAGTTTCTCTGGAATTCTCAGGTGTTACCCCTGGATCACAAGGTTCTGCAGTCTTCAGCTGTGTGCATCCCAAATGTAAAGAGCCTTCGGGTGGACTACAGAGTGGCAGGACAGGTGAGGTTGGGGATCTCCCACTAGAACTCTATGCTCAGAGGAGGGTCAGTCAGAGCAGGCTGCTCAGATGTGTGTCCAGTCAGGATGGAGACTCTACACCGTCTCTGACATCCTGTTCCAGGGTTTGATCACTCATATAGTAAATAAAAAAATTATATTTTTTTCTTTTTCAAATGTTTAAACATGATTTCCCATATTTCCGTTTATGCCCATTGCCTTTTGTCCTAGCACTGAGTATCACTGAGAAGAGTCTGGCTCTCTTAGATATCAAGATAAATACAAAAGCTTTAGGCAGTTCAAGTAACACAGAGAGAATGAGCAGACTCAGATTCAGAAGACCAAAGCTCAGAGCTGTGTTGTTTGGTTTTGTGTGATGGCAGTTCTGTGCCTGTCACTGTCTGGGGTGTTCTTCAGCGTGGTGCGGGACAGCAAAGCCCAAATGTTTAGCTTGGGGTAAAGTGATGGCAGGGGGTGGGATTCAGCTGGTGGCACATGGATACCTTCATCTGAGGTGGCCACCAAGATTCCCTGGACTCCACCAAAGAATAGCATGTGACCCATAGTTGTCACCTTCACGTCACTTCTGATGGAATGAGCTCCCCAGAGGTGCCTCTGTTTCTCCCCTGGCTGGGACAGAAGCCCAGCTGGTCAGAGGACATGCAGATGCTGCATGTGATGGATGGATTGCACACAGAGTGCACGTGGAGGGGGTTTGTGTCACCAGAGCAGCACCTGTGCTCCCTGCACTTGCTCTGAGAGGTGCTTCTGGACTGACTGGGGGTCAGCAGGGATCACTCCTGGAAGCTGAAGTGCAAACAGAGAGGCTGGTTGTGGAGAACAGAAGCTCACAGGTGTTCACGTGGGTGGGATGGCTTCCCACAGACCAGGTCTGCCTTCCCATGGGGTTGGTGTGTCCAGCAGATCCTGGGGCCCTGTGTGTGTCCATGGATGGGTGCTGGCCCTTGGCTGTCCCATGGCCCCCAGAGACTGAGCACACCTCCCTTGGCTCTGCTCTGGAGGAGCTGTCTCATCACTGGGCTTGTTAAAGCTGCTCTAGATATGAGTGTGAACCCAGGACACTGTGAGGGTTTGGTTCCCTGCCCCTCAGGTCCTGCTAGAATTTCCATACAATGACTTTTAAAGGGAGTGCACAAAAATTTTGTCTGAGTTCTGGGCATCCGCCCAAGTGCGTGTTTGTTGGTTACTGTGGTGGGGTCTCAGGGGACACAACCTGGGAAGCCACTGCCTGTGAGTGGGGAAATTCTTCTCTTTTGCCCAACTGCTGAGCAGAGCCAAATTCTTCAGAGTCCTGGACCATGAATTTGCCATTTCTGGGGATTTGTGTCTTTGGACAGATCATGGATGAATTACCATCCTTTATGTTCTCTAGGAGACCAATGGGGTAAAGTGTGTTTAGGCTAAAACGTATTTGTTCCACTTTTGGTACCTTCCTCCACATACACCCTGCTTTTTTTTATTTTTGGGCTGAAGACCTTAAAGAAAGCGAAGGCCCTTTGCTCATACATGTTGAGATTATTTCTGAGCCACTGGATCTCATACAAGCTTCTTGCACTTAGGAACTTGGCATGAGATGCTGCTAAAGGTGACTTTCACAGTGCCTGGTAAGAATCTAAATCTTTTGAGTGCCTCTGAGCGAGGTACACCTCATGCTGGATGCTTTCAGAGTCTTGTGTCATCTGTTGAGAGCAGGAGGCCACCCGGATGCACTGCTTGTTCTGAGTTGTATCCTGCCTCACTGACACTGCTGCAAAACAACAGAACTGTGTACCCCCAGCCTGGTGTACAGGGACTTAAATCACTTGTTGTTGTTGCCTGTCTGTATTTTTCTAAGCATTTATGTTCCACCAGCACACTCAGAGTGAGTATTCTCGAGGGGGAATTTCCTTCCTGATAAACAATCCTGCAGTGTGATTCAGCAGGAAGGATGTGGTGGTTAAGGCACTGGACTGGGATTTGGGAGACATGGGTTCTGTTCTCAACCTTACCACAGTCAAGATTCGATGAGTGGAAGGGCAAGCAAACAAAGAGGAGGAGCTGTTTAGCTGTGGCAAAAACATACTTTCACGTGGCCTGTTTGTCCGGTTTGGGGTTAGATAGGTCTAGGGTTTTCATAGGATCATGGAATGTGCTGAGTTGGAAGGGACCCATCAGGATCATCAAGTTCAACTCCTCACCCCGTGCAGGAGTTTTGTTTGGCTACTCAAGTAAACAGCATTAGGACTCCTGTTTGTGCAGTTCAAATATGAAAACTCGTCTTGACCTATTCCAGGAATCCAGATGTGGCTTTAACTACATGTTGTTTTAACGTGCATGAGATCTCAGATGCCACTTTTCAGTGTTTCTTGGTTGACCTAATTCAGTTCACCATTAAATTTTCTGATCTTCAGGCAATGTGTACTATGGCTCCTACACCAGCTTGTACTTACTTGCATGTAGATTGTCTGCTTTCTTGTTAGATTCAAGGACAGCAGACCACACAAGAGACATTTCCTTTGTCATACAGGGTGAAGTTCCTACAGTTTGATAGTAACTCTCCTTTCTTTTCAGAAGCAAGAGCTTGGGCTGCCTTCTCTGAGTTTAGGCCTCCAACTTCAGCATCCTGATCTGGTGCCGCCTACAGGAGGATGAATCAGGACAGTGACTCAAGTGATCAGCCCACGGGTGAGTTTTCTGTTTCTCCAAGTGTTTGCCTGTTTTCTCCTGTTCATTCAGCATGATTTGCTTTCCATTTCTTTTTCCTTTTTGCTATTGGAGGAGAATGCTGAGTCACAAATAAAGCAAAACCTGTGAATCAGTGCTAAATTGCATGCCCTGAAGGTTATTGGATCTTTGAGGTTTCCTGTCCACATCTGGATATCTGCATTCTTTGAATTCTAGTACAGGTTGAAAAGTTTTCTAGTAATTGTTTTTATAACTTCTCACCAGTTCAGAAGCACAGAGGGCTTTGTTATGACGTTACACAACTCATTCAGCTTTTAGCCATAGTTTTGTAAGAAAAATCTTTTATTCAATTTAGTTTGGATAAAAATATCTGTGAGATAAAGAAATTTTGCAAAAAGAAAGTTCTATTTCAGCACGTGCTGGGTGCCCTGGCCACCATTATGTGCCCCTAGGGTCCCGCCTTGTTAGTATAATGAGAGGAGTGGGCTTCTTCTTCTGATTGGATTTGGCATGCCCCCCTGTACAGGAAGACGGGGTCTCCTGGTCAGAATGACCACCTTCTTCTGCACACAAAGAGCTTGCCACGTGGCAGGGCCCATTTCAGCCATACCTTTATCTATTTTCATGATTCCCTATCCCCGAATGTGAATTGTCCCTGGCACCAGCTCCAGACAGGACCTGGTACCTTACAACTTCCATGAAACGCCTAAAGAAGATAATTCCTGCGTTAATGAATTATTTACTTGAAATAAAACCATATTCTTTTATTTCCCACAGTTTAGTTTTCTCATTAGTTGCTTTGGTAATTGGTTTCCCGGTACATGAAGGGAACACACCATTTTTAAGGTATGTCCCATGAAGTGTCAGTGTAGGAACCTTGCTGGAGGGATTGAATGGACAGGAATGTGTTACTTCTTCTGGCTCAGACCTGCCATAAATTACCTCTCCTCTTCCATCCCCATCTTTGGTTGTTGGAATTCAGCCTCACTGAGTGTTTCTGGCAGTTTCTGCCCTGGGGCAGGGCCTGGGAGAGCCAGATGCCATCGGCAGTGCCTGTGGCCTCCCAGGCTCTGCTCAGCCTGGGCTTTTTTGGAAGTGTCAAGGGGCATTCTTAGCTCTGACGTGAGGGCTATTTTTTGACAGTTCCCATTGTTCCCCACTCTTTGTTCATGGGTGAGGTCTTTTTGTCTGAAGCCTTTGTCAGAAATAGAGGCTGTTAGGAGAGCTGTCTGCTCACAGGTTTGGGGAGCATTCTTTTGTTGTCAAGAGTTCTGAGAATTTCTTCCTCCCTTTTTCAGACTCGCTTGGGCAAACTGGCCGAGACAGTATGTGCCTGAGGGGATTGCTGCAATATCCCCTTGCTGGGTCAGCAAGGAGAGTGGTCCTCAGAGCCACCACCCCTGTGCCCTGCTCTTGCTGCCACAGGCCATGTGGCTGTAGGCAGAGCAAGTTCATGAGTCTGGGGTTCTGAACACCTGCCTACACTAAAGCCCTTGCTGTTGTCTATGGGTTTGAATCTGGGAGCTCAAGAATGGAAAAGTTTAGAAAAATTCCTGTGGTAGCGTGAACTACCTCTTCTGTAGTAGCACATGCTTTTGTTACTGTGAACAAGTGATGATTACACATCAGGATGTTGTGGAGATTCATGAATCATCCCCAAAAGGACATTGGGGCTGGGTTTTTGAAAAAAGACTTCCAAGGTAAGTCTCTGTAAAACATCCTGAGTGCTCATGAGAAAGGTGTGGTAAGAATATTCATAGATTGCTCATTGTGGCCTTGTTTTTTGTAGGGGTAATAAATGTTGTCGTTTGAGTTTAGATCCACTCTCTGAAAGAGGCACAGGAGCAAGGCTGTCCAGAGGGACATATTTCCAATGTGCTACTTGTGTGCATTTTACACCTTCTGTTGAAGTGCTTAGTCCTGGTTACTCTTGAAGCCAAGTCCTGGGTTAAACAGGTGTGATCCACTGGTGATTTATCTCTTGGCTGAGGATTGGGATCTCCCACTTTAGACCTCCATCTGTTCAGCTTCCAGCACCACCTATTGAGTTTTACACTGTTGGTTCTTTTGCATTCTGAGCTGCCACTGAAGCTATACTTAGAGAGGAAGGATATTATAATCTTGTGAAAGATTAAAATATTGTTACTGTAATCCAGCTGGAAGGGGAGCACTTTTCTCAGGGTAGGAGACAGCCAAGGTTTTTCCCATTCTGTCCTCTCCTTGTATACAGGAAGGAAGTACTGGCAAAGGCCCCCTGAGCTTCCTGTCGACTCAGGAGCACATTTCCAGACACAGCCTTCTCCACCATCCATCACCCAGCTCGGCCAAACAATCACGGCAGCACGAGGGGAAAAACACCCAGCTGGGATAAACACTGGGCAGGCAGTGGGAGCAGCAGCACTGGGATCTGGGCACAGGCCAGCTCCTCCCGTGGACTGTGTCTGACAGCAGGGCACCCACCAGCACTTTGCTTGCTTCCCTTCCCTTTCCAACTGAGTGACTCAATAATCAAAATTCCCCTTTAGAAGAAGCAGCTTAAAAAGGAAAAAGAGGGGGAAAGAAGGAAACGGGCTGATGTTTAGTAAAGAGGCTGTACTGACAAGGCATGGAGCCTGGAGCCAAGGAGGTGGCCTGGGATGCTCCTGGGTGCAGAGCACCCTGGGGTGATGTGTGAATAACTGGGACAGGGGCAGAGATTTCTGCCAGGTCTTCAGGGCAGGGCAGTGCTGAGGCAAAGGCCATCTGGGATGCCTCAAAGAAGGAGGAACCAAGTAAGGTGGAAGCCTCACCTTTAACTGAATCACCTTTGCTGAGTAGGATTCTCTCCAAGGAACAACTCTGAACTGAACTGGGATGTTTTTCCTTGGATCACTGCTTTTGTTTCAATGCTGCATTACAATATTTAGGTGATATTTTCAGAACTATCTGCTCTGTGACCTTTTTTTTTACTATTCCTTAAAACAACTGTGGGTTTATTTTTTTTCAGTATTGTTTTAGTATCCTCACAAACTTTGAGCTGGGAATTTCTCCCTACAACTCCCTGAAAGGAGATTGTAATGAGATGGTGGTTGGTCTCTTCTGCCATGTCCCAAGGTACAGGATAAGAGGAAATGGCCTTAAATTGCACCAGGGGAGGTTCAGATTAGATATTAGAAAAAAAATTGTCATTGAAAGAGTGTTGGAATGAGTTTCCCAGGGAGGTGGTGGAGTCACCATCTCTGGAAGTGTTCCAGAGGAGCCTGGATATGGCACTTGGGGACATGGTTTAGTGTTGAATGAGATGATGGTGCTCGTTGATAGCTGGACTTGATCTTAAAGGAATTTTTAAACCTTAATGTTTCCATAATTCTATGACTCAGTATTGAGACATAATTCTTACATATCTATCCAGAATGCTCTGTGGATAAAGCTGAGCACCTGGATTGGTCTGTCCAGGTGTGAGCATCCTCACAGACAGAGCCTGCTAACATGACCACATTCTTACTCAGCATTTTCTGGGAGGTATTTTGGAACCATTGATTGTTCTCTGGCCTGTGATGCTCCAAAGCTCCCTCCTAGTAGGTTGGATCCAACAGCAAGAGGACTGGCTTGTACGTGGGAATGGAAGGAGAGGGATGCAGAGGCTTTGAGCCAGGCTTGTGCCTGCCCTCCTTGTTTCACATGGGTGCTGCCCTGGCTGAACTGAGCTCTGTGTCTGAGCCCAGCCCTAGGTTCAGCCAAGCACATCAGCTGGTGAATTTGTGTGGAAATAAAACAGCTCCAAGACGTCTCCATTTGGGTCAGTGTGGGGCTGGGGTATAATTCAAGTTAAGAGTCCAGCTTAATGGTAAATTTGAGACTTGCTCTGAAATTTCAGCAGTTGCTCATACTGTAAGAAAATATTATATGGGGTTGCCTTTTTCCTGAATTAACTGATGCTACACGATGCCATCAACCTTTCCTTGGATTTTTATCCATGAAAAAGCCTTCTGTCAGTAATTCCAGCAGCATGACCATTTTGCAGTGTGTCCAGTGAGCTCAGAAGCCAAACAGTATTTACTTAAAGCTTTGTTTTAGCAAAGCTGGGAAGAAACTTGAATATGAGTGTAAGCTCTCGAATTAAGGAATGTGTGTGTTGTTTATTGAAAAGGGTTTCAGGCTGGAGTTGTGGAAGTAACTGGTGAAGACTTCCCAGAAGCAAATTGTGTGCTCCTGAAATCTGCCTGTTCTGCCCCTGCATGCACTCTGATGATGGGGTGGTGTATTTGTAACACATCTTTCTGTGCTTTTTATACCTTTTTATCATGTAAGAGCCAGCTCTGTGCTGACTACTTGCCGGAGCACCCTCCCTGCCCAGCCAGATATGCCTTTCTGGGGCTCTTTCATTCATTCTCCTCTTTTTCACATTTTTATTGTCCTTTGTCTGAGCTTGCAACAGGCATGGGCAGGGCAGTAAGTTCCTTAAGTTCCTTTGCAATACTCTGTGGGACAGAAATTATTTCTTATTTAAGATCATTACAGAATGCAGGATTATGGAGCCCTCATTTAAAAGCTGAAGGCATTTCTGCAATGTTAACAATTATTTTTAAGTCTACCAGAAATGCACATGAACAACAACAATTGAAAAAGAAAGGAAGGTAAGAAGTTACTGGGAATGGGATGGATAATAAACAGCAGTCCCGGCTGCATGGTTATGAAAACATTACCCAAAAAACTGACCCATCTGACCTAGAGCTGGGGCATGGCAGGTTTCCCCACTGCTCAGCACTGAGTGTAGGTGCTGCCAGTTGAAGTTGTCAGATTTGAAGTTAAAAAGGAAAAACACAGCAACCTGGTTTCAGGTCCTGCTGCAGCCCCACAGTCCCCAGCCAGTGGGGCATTTGGCACTCTCATTTCCCTCTTCGGGACAGTATTAATCTTCCCCTTTGTGAAGCTGTTTAACTGGACATGGGAAAGTGCTCGTGTTAAGACCATGCAAAATTTCTCAATTTCCTTCTAGAAAATACATGATTGTGTCTTTGCTTGTCCTGGCCATTGTGTTGGGAAGAGGAGATGGAGGGAAGACCTCATTGCAGGGCAACTTCCTGGGGAGTGGCAGATGAGGAGCAGGCACTGATCTCTGCTCTGTGGGGACCAGGGACAGCACCCGGGGAATGGCTGGAGCTGTGTCAGGGCAGGGTCAGGTTGGATCTCAGGGAAAGGTTCTTCCCCGAGAGGGTGGTGGGCACTGAGCAGGCTCCCCAGGGCAGTGGGCACAGCCCCAAGGCTGTCAGAGCTCCAGGAGGGCTTGGATGATCCTCTGGGGCACAGGATCTTGGGGATGGTCCTGTGTGGGGCTGAGGGTTAGACTCGATGATCCTTGTGGGTCCTTCCAACTCAACACATTCTGGGATTCTGTGAGACATCCCTTGAATGAGCAGCAGGTACGATTCTGCTTAGTTTCTGCAGGCACTGTTCTCTTAGTTATTTAATTAATCTAATTATGCACTGTGACAGCAATGGGTTTAAAAAAAGAGACAGCACTGCCATTTCTTGAGTGTCCCTTTCAAGTCCAAGAGTGCCAGCCAGGAATGATCCCAGGAGCAATGTGAGGAACGTGGGACATCCCAACGCGATGGGATGTGCTGAGAGCCCCAAGCACTGGGAGAGGCTGCGAGCACCGAGGTGTTCAGGGCTGGGGGGACTGGGAATTCTAAAGAAAGGAAAGCAGGCAGGGACTGCCAGCCTGTTCTGACATGTGCTAGTGGCTGTCATGGCTCAAGGGAGGAAAAGTCCTTGGGGCTTCTAAAGGCTTTGAAAAGACAAAGGAACAGGCTTGTGATAGTAAGTGTTGTTTGCCCAGGGATACAAGAGCACTGTGTGTCTGTGGACAGTGAGGTTTAGGTTGGATACGCGGTCATACAACAGAAACTGATGGATAATGAAGGAGTGTTCCAAGAATTGCCTGCTGGTCTCAACATTCCTCTTTGCAAAAAGGGATGGAATATAATAGTTGTTTCCTCACACTCTGGTTCTTTCACATAAACCTAGTGAAGACAAGGGTCAAGTTAAATCCAGCAGTTTCAAACACCTTCCTAAACTGTAGCAAGGTCCAGGTAACAATGGTGGAAGAACATCCTGTGGAATCAAACAAGCACTAGTTATGAGAGAGACAGGAGGTGACTCTGTGTCCTACAGACCAGGACCACAGTCCTGCCTCTCAATGCCTGTTCCCATCCAGTGCCCTGAGAGGTTGCAGGATTCCTGCATCTTTCCTTTCCTGCTCCACAGCCCTGGCTCCCTGGACAGGTGTCCTCTGTGAGGTGGTGTGTGCTCTGGGGGAGCAGGGGGGGCTGCCTGCAGCACACAGCCACAGCTCTTCCCCCAAGGTGTGTGTCCCTCCATAGAGGGGTCTGGAAGCACAACCCTGCTCCATGTGTGTGCAGGGTAGGAGGGCTGGCTCTGCACTGCAGGGGTTTGCTGGTGCTTCAGTGGGAACAGGGAGGCAGTGGAAACGTCCTGCTCGGAGGCTGGAGCAGGGGTTGCTGTGTGTGATTGTGCGTTCTTTTAAATTAAACTATTTTGCAAGCACTTCCTTCCTGCATTTCTCAGAAGGAGGGAGGGGGGTGTGCAAAGAATGTTGAACTGCCTTTGACGGAGGAGGAAAACTGAAGAAAACAAGAGATGCAATCCTAACTACTGACCTTTTACTTGAGCTTGGTGATGTTTTTCAGCAGCAGAGCCTCTGGGGAGTAACAGCATCCTCCTTGCTATTGTGCTGCCTGCCCAAAAAGGGGGCTAAAGTTCAGCTTTTATGATGTTCTCACTCTGGGCTTGTGGGAAAAAGGCCACATTCCCTTTCTTAGGTCATACGAGTGCAAGAGATGACAGAGTCCTACAGTCTAACCCCAGGGCAGAAGGCCAGTTCAGAATGGGACTGGGATAGACAGCTTGGTAAATATGCCGCCAGCTTTTTCTCCTTATGGAGAGTCACAGCAGGTGGGAGGGTAATTTACATTGTTAAATTAAAAGGCACTGATTTATTTTATGTTGGTGTGTTATTGTTTCATAAGAGCACACGGGTTGCCATTACTTGTGATGGACTTACTGTTAAATCCTCCTTTTCCACTTCGGTTGACAGTTACTGGAAATGAATGTTATCCATGAGGACGAAAACAAGAGGCAAATAAGCATAAAACAAAACCCCAACCTCCTCCCTATCAAACCACAGGTTTTTAGGGACCTTCCACAGTTTTGAGTATTGAGATTATTGCAGTGGATGTTCTCAAATGGTGCTCCTTGGCCCTCAGCCTGTTATTCCCTGTACCCGAGGGCTGCAGAGACACCAGTCCCTTTGCTCACAGGTTCAGCTCAGGCTCTATGTCTCAGAGGTGCCACATGGTCTCACCCCTTCTCACAGCAGCATCTGGTGTTTCTCTCCACTGAGGTTTCCTTCAGCTTTGTTGTGCAGCAGATACTGAGCTGGTGTTTCCACATGGCACAATCCTGACTATGCTGTGTGTCCTGAAATGCTGAGCTGGGTCTGGGAGCAGAGGAGGCAGTTCTGTATGGAAAAGCTGTCCATCTTAAGAATAAATTCTGTTTTAAAGTTATAGATACTGTTTTAAAGTTACTATGAGGCAAACTGTTTAAAAAATAAATCCGGATGATTCAGACATTTGTCTGTGCATTGATACCTTTCGGCAGTGCTGCTGCCTCCTCCACCCTGCAGGTGCTCAGGGTGCTGATCAGCTCATGGCCTCACTGTCCTGTGGCTGATGTGTGAGTTTCATCTTAAGCTGGAGCCCTGTCTTTTGCATAGGAGAGCCCATAAAACCTATCACTGCAGGTCATTAAAGAGTAGGTGTCACTACCTCTTACAGTGTCAGTAATGTGAATCTCTCTATGAGATAAGGGAAGATGTGTGTTTGGGCAGAATACAGCAAATGAAAGTGCTGATGGTCAAAGGGCTTAATCACAGCTGCGAAGGGAAGGTCTTGCCTTTCTCTCTCATGTCTCCATATCCAGTCTTGGAACATAAGTCACCTCCTTGTTCCTGTGATACCTTGGACCCTTCCCTGAGTTGCCTCAACTCACTGACCCAGCAAGAGCAGATCCATGTTTTGTCTGAGTTCATTTTCTGCTGAGGTGAAGCAGAGGGAGCACTGTGTGGGCAGTGACAGGACTTGAGAGTATGGCTGGAGTTGTGTCAGGGCAGGGTTAGGCTGAACCTCACGAAAAGGTCCTTCCCCCAGAGGGTGGTGGGCACTGACCAGGCTCCCCAGGGCAGTGGGCACAGCCCCAAGGCTGCCAGAGCTCCAGGAGGGTTTGGATGATCCTCTGGGGCACAGGGGGTGACTCTTGGGGATGGGTCTGTGCGGGGCCAGGGGTTGGGCTCGATGATCTTTGTGGGTCCCTTCCAGCTCAAAAGATTCTGTGATTATAATAAGAATAAGTCACTTTGCTTTTGGGTAGCATGTGTCCTAAGTAAAATGTGTTGGCACCAGCAAAGTGGTGAAATAAAACCCGGTATTAATTCAAAATATTGAGGAAATATGCACAGGCCAAACACAGCTTTGGGTGGCTGTTTTAAGAGAGCAGACCTGTTGGTGTTCCCCCTTAGTAATGCTTTCACTTCCCTGGGTGCCCCACACCTTTGACACGGGGCGGGGTGTGACTGTGGCGAGGTGAGACCCAGCTTGCCCATCCCGTGAGTTTTGTTTTGGCCTTTTCACACTGAGCTTTCCCTTTGCAGCTTCTTCCGGTGACTGACCCTCTCGTTTGGTCAATACAAATACCCAGATACCTGAGGCATGCAGGCAGATGTTTGGGTTGTGGAGGAGAGAAGTGAGGTACTTGGAGTCTGACAACTGTCTGTCATTTCTGGTTATCACAGAGAGTGCTGGAGGACAAATTAATGCTGGGAGAACAGGCCCGGAGCTGAGGGAGGTTTGCCAGGAGGTTTGCCACACAGAAGGGATTGGGGCCCATGATGTGAAGCCCCAGGTCAGTGGCATTCAGCTGAGCCCAGGAGTGTATCTGGTCAAGGCAGGCTCATGGCTCTTGAAAGTTGCTTAATATCTGCCTTTCTGGCTTATGGGTATTGATTTTCCTAACTACAACGCAGTGCCCATGTCAGCCTGTCTGGTGCAGGTGGTGGAGGTGCAGCCATGCCCTCTGCCCCCCTCCAGCCTTAGCCCAGCTCTGGTGGCTGTGGAGGAGCCCCTGTCCCTGCTGACACACAGGGAAGTGCTTGTTTCACAGAGCTGTAGGCTTTGGCTCTACACAGCACTCATTTAACCTCATTTAATTTTGGCTAATCTGAGGACATATCTCTTTTCATTTTCTGCTGGATGCACTTTTCACTGAGCCACACAGACATCAGGAGGGATAAGAATTTGTCTAAATTGTTTGTTTTATCTTGGGGAAAAAGAAATGAAGATTTATTATTGGTTTTCCCTCCCCAGGGCTCTACCTCAGAAATATCTTCTGCAAAGCCATGTTTCAGTTGCACAAGTATGCAGGGAGCTATCAGCAATCCAGCATGACAGAAGTTCATGCAGTTCAGAGTTCTCATGATTACAGAGGAGCTTTTCTTGGGATATTTGAAATGTCCTAGACACAATTAAAGGAATTTCTCAGCAAGGAGAGTGCAAGCTGGGGACTCTCTGGCAGATGTAATCACTCAAGGAAAACTTTGTTTGGCTTGGCTGGGTCCTGCCTTCATTCCATGCTCTTTCATCCCGCCACCAGGCTTTGTCTCTCGGTCTTTGCAGTGTCTGTCTGTCTGTCTTTCCCTCTTTCCATCTGCCCTGCATTCCACTGCAGGCTGAATGGGACAGCCTTAACCTGGCTACTTCCAAGACAAACAGGGAGTCAGATGGAAAGAGGGGGGCCCTTGGCTGTCAGGAGGCTTCGCGGTCACCCACTTCCTAGAATTAAAGGCTGGGAGTTGATCTGTAAGCCAGCCAAGCCAGAGACAATGATTGGGTTCTCATTTTGTTCCTTTGATACTGACTTAAATATGTGCACCAACTGGGAAAACAAAATTTACATGAAGTACATAGGAATGCACGTTCTCATACAAATCTGCTCTACCCTGTGTCTGCCAGTGTGGATAACACAGGTAGCAAAGCTCATTTGTTGTTTCCCAAAAGGCTTTGGCAATCAGGCTTGTTCTTAGAGAACTGATTTGTAACTGGATTCCTGGTAGTGATGGGATATTTTTGGTAGCCCTGAGAAGAAGAGACTTGTGCAGCTGGACCCCAGTGGGGTGAGAGGAGCTGCACAGGCTGTAGTGACTCAGGCACAGCTCATGGGGATATCGAGAGTCCCCATGTCGCCTGACACCCAGAGGGCCTGTGCCTTCAACTGGGGACTGGGCACTGGTTTTCCAGTGCTGCTGATACTAGCCTGGAATAAATAAGACGTATTTGTTAAAACAGATGGATCCATAGTGATAGAAGAATGAGGGAGGTCAGAACTGGGCACCCATTTTTGTTTCCTTGGGGATTCTGCTGGGAGACTTTGGGTGAACTGCTCCACTTCTGAGTGCCCCTGTATGGAAGAAGCGTATCATCTTCCTGCTGTATGCCCTGTAATGGAGAGCCCGAGGTGCTCCTTTGTAAGGTCTTGGTGGCATTGTTGACTTGTGAGAAAATGTTGGAGTGGTCCCAGTGAGGACTGTGAGGGGATTGCATTTGGGGGATCAGGACATCCTTGGCTGCGTGCAAGTCCCACAGGGAGATTTCAAAGATCTCTATTTCAAATATCTTTGAAATAAAGAAAATGGCAGTGGAGGTGAGGAACCACCTGGGAAGGGCTTTAGGTAACAGCAGCTCGCTTACTCATGGAGAAGGTTGGGTTGTATAGGTGGCTTCACGTCAAATGGAGTGATGCTTTTGTGTTGCCGGTGGAGCCAGTACAGCCTTCCTAATAGGTTTGCTTCAGTGCTCCCAGGGGTCCAAAGCCACCTTCTTTCCTCCTGAGCCAGCTGCAAGCTGGAATGGCTCATGAAACAGCCTCAAGTTGCACCAGGGGAGGTTTGCTTTAGATATTAGGGAAAATTTTTCACAGAAATGGTTGTAAAGCACTGCCCAGGGCAGTGGTGGCGTCACCATCTCTGGAAGTGTTCAAAAAACATGTGGATGTGGTGCTTGAGGGCATGGCTTAGTGGTGAATATGTTGGTGGTGCTGGGTTGGTGGTTGGATTTGGTGATCTTAATGGTCTTTTCCTACCTTATCAATTCCAAGATTCCATGATTCTATGCACTCTGTGCAGCTCCTGGCTGGGAGATGCTCTGGGTAGCACAAAGAAGTGCGGAAGTTGGGCCCTGTAGGCGGTCACATCTATCACTGTGTGTTCCCCTCTTGGATGGGGCTGTGTGACAGTGCACAGGCACTTTGATCCTTAATCCCATGCACTGCACGGTGCTCTCCTTGGAGCATCCATCCACTTCCTTCTGCTCTGCTCCCTGATGCTCACTTGTTTAAATGACTACTGAGTCCACATATTTTTATCCTTCATTCCAATATCTGATTGTGCTCATTTTTAAAACCTTTGTTATCCTAACCATGTGCCCACATGGGTCTGTGGTGCTGAGGTCCTCCAAACCCCAGCATTGTTCCCAGCAGATTCATGGTGGTAGGTCCTGCGTGTGGGACTGTGAATTGTCCCCGTGAATGATGGTGAGTGGTCTGGGTCTTCCATGGGATATGATGACATGCAAAAGGCCTCAATGAATATTTTATTTTAAATTATATGTGCATTTTAAATAGGCCAAGCAATGAATGAATAAGTATGTGAAACATGGCTAAGCTTCCCCGTTTCACAGTTAACAGTTAATTCCTGGATAATAAGCAATATTTATCAGTATTGAGTTTCCTGTGAGGCTGAAGACTGAGAAGACTTGAAGTCCAGTCCTTGGTAGTTCCTAAACAGGAATGACCCTGTGGGAAGCCAGGCTGAATCATGCTGTCCTTCTCTTTCATATTCTGTTTAGATCCATCTAATCCTGCTCTGCGTGGTTTATGTAGAATCACAGAGCTTTTTAAGTTGGAAAAGCCCTCAGAGATCATTGAATCCAGCATTTCCCCAGCGCTGCCAAGGCCATCACTGACCCTTCAGGGATGGTGACTCTACCATTTCCCTGGGATTCCTTGTTCAGTGACTGACCATCTTTTCGGTGAAGAAAATTTTCCTAGTATCCAACCTAAACCTCCCTAGGTGCAACATATATTCCAAATATCTCCTGACACACAGAGGAATATCGTACTTTCAGCCTCTCACTTCTCCATGCCAGCTTCCTTGCTGAATGCCCCACTCCTACTGCCACCACAGCAAGGCAGTTTCTGGAATTAATTTGCTGTGCTGAACTTCCTTAGGTTTTTCTAATATACCTGTCTCTAAGTAAACCTTATCCTTTCTCCCTGCTTGTGGTGTTCTTCTCCTCTCCTAAAAGGATGGGATGCATTTAAGCCACTGGGCCACCTCTGGTATGTCCAGCCAGCCCCTGGTTTCAGAGCCATGGCTGGCTTTGTCCTGCAGCTGAACATCTCTGGGTGAGTGCACACGGGTGACAGGAGGAGGGGTGTGAAGGTGCCTTCCTCTGCTCTAGAACCACCCCTGGACAATGCTGTTGTGCTTTTTGGACATGAACATGTTTTCAGCTTTAAACCCCAACGTGGTGCTGGGCTGTGATTAGTGGTGATTAGTGGGCAGGTAATTAATGACCAGCCGTGATTGCAGCACCACACTGTGCTGTGTGATTTGGGCACAGTGCAGGCTCTATCACTGATGCAGCAGGGATGAGGAGCGAGGGGGTTCCCCCCAGGCACTAATGGATGTTTAAAATGCTGCAAGGTGCCTGCAGGGATTACTCAGGTTGGGTGAGAGGCCTCTGAGCTGGTGCTCAGAGTTATAAAGCAGCCTGGCCTGCCTGTGCAGCAGCAGGACTGTTGCAGCCCCCTTCTCTGTAGTGCACCCCACCAATAGGCCCTGGGCTGAGCAGGGGCTGAGGGCAGCAGATACTGCACATGGGGCTGTTCCTCCAGTTTTTTTCAGCGATGGAACTTGGTACCACACACTAAAAAGACTTTCCATTGGTATTCAGGGCTCATATAACAGCTCCTCAGGGTTTCCTGCGGGTTCCAAGGGAAAGGATCTTTCCATGAATAATTTAATCACATTCAGCACGGCAGCAGTGGGATTTTTTTTTCCCCAGAAAATCTATAGCATCTCATTAGTGACCTCCTATACTTTCAGAAGGAGCAGTGTGCTTGCTTATCTTGCTCTCTCAGATAAACACCTCTCGGCATCCTGTTTTTCTTGTGCCATACGAACAGGAAGAGAGCGATTGTTTGAGATGTGCGTCAGCCAGAGCTGGAACCAGGCAGCCCCTTACCCTCCCCATCACCATGGAAACCACCAAATTCCTTCAAACACACTGGTGCTGAGCTGACAGGTATCCTGGCTTTGCCACTTAACCTCCCCAGAGCTATAACCTCAACGTGCAGGACCTCTCAAACATAGGAGGTTTTATTTGATGTCAGACGGTACAGCTATAAATTCTGGAAGTGAACAGCCATTGCTACTTTTGTGTTAACCAGCAGTGAGATCTTTTATTTGGCCATGTTTTCAGTGCTAGAAACTGAAAAAGCTCCGAGGCAGCTCTGTGCTCAGTACTGGGCAAGGTTTTACCTGAGCCTGTGTGTAATGCCTGTACCATGTCCTGGAGGGAATGGTTTTGAGCCAGCTGGCGTAGGGAAAAACATCTGGCTGTTTTGCAATCACTCAAGGGTGACCCAGAGAGCTTTCTCTGTAGAGGAAGCAAGATTCAGGATTTACGGCATATTTGGGAGTGACTGGAGCAGTTCCTGTCACCTCAGGGTGCGATTTTCAAAAGCAGCAGCAGAGATATGGGTGAGGAACATGTTATCTGAAGATTCTTGCTTTCTCTGATAATGCTGAGTATCAGTGCTGGCCTAGTGGAAGGTGTCCCTGCCCATGGCAGGGGAGTTGGAACGAGATGATCTTCAAGGGCCCTTCCAACAAACAAGCCTGTGATTGTACCAGAGTTTTAATCTCCACTCTGAGATGTCAATAGCCATAGGAAGAAGAAGGAATTCTTTTGACATAGGTATTTTACCATTATGTTCTTCAACATATGCAAAGTAGCAATTTCTCTCTGCTTGTGGAGAGCTTGACTCAGCTCGGACAGATGGGTCTTCTCCCCTTTGTTTAATTGAGTAAACATGTCACCATGTCCCCAGGTGCCACATCTGTGCATTTTTTGAACACTTCCAAGAATGGTGACTCCACCACTGCCCTGGGCAGGATGAAGGTACAGCACTTTGGCTCTATACAAGGACTGGCTCGTGGTCTGCCCTGGTGGAGGTCAGCACTCTGACCGCACACATCAGCCTCAGAAAGGATCTGAGGATGCAGAAGTGAGGAACTGGCATAAGAAAAGGTGTGAATGTCATTTAAACAAGAATCAAACTACTGTTACTAATCTAAAAAAAAAAAGTTGAATAGCTTCAAAACATGAGCTACAGCTTTTTAGAATTACCAGCTGGGCTTTGTTCATGTAAAACTACTTAGGAGAGACAGTTAAAGGTTGTTAGATTTAGAACTTGGGGATTTCCAGAGATGTCTGGAGGGGGAAAAATAGATCTCCTTTTAGCTTTTTGATAGTACTCTGCATCTGATGCTTCTTTCCCATACTGCACTTCAGTCCACTGGGGCTGCTGTGGTTCATGGCAGTCTCAGTCTATTACTTAAGTAAGAAGTTCCCCCCTTTATTCTGGACAATATTGGCTTTTTTTTCCCTTTGCAGGATTGATAAACTTCAAAGAAGAAGTGGTCAGTTTTCTGGAGTGATGTTTTAGATGTTGTTTTTAAACTCCTGTATTTCAGTTTCCATGAAAGTGCCATTAACTGAGTGCAGGGACTTTGACTTGCCCCCTGGCTGTGGCAGATACTCCCGTTCCTGGGCTGAGGAGGTTGCTAAGGCAGCAGGAAGGAGGAATGGCTTGTTCCACGGCACTGATTGTTGTCCTCCTTCTGGGAACATGGTGACTTGCTCCTCACCCTTCCTCAACACTGAGATGGTTTATGGGAACAGAAACCAATTCTCTTCATCACTGAAAAAAATGCATGGAACTGGTGGCTAAAGGAGGTAAAAATAGCTTGGCTGATTTTTTTGAGGAAAATAAATACTGTATGATGAAACTGTGGGTTTTGTTTCAACAGTTTTGAACACAAGAATCCAAGCCCTGGGTTGGGCAGGACAGGGATCTGCAGAACTCAGGGCCTTCAGCCACCCCTCTGGCTGTGCCTGGCCATGAGGACGGAGGGAGAGGGTGTGAAATTGGAAGGAAATGAGGGAGTGCCCTGCTGTCCTGCCCCGCAGTGTGTGTCTCGAGTGCCAGCAGCCCCGTGCCACAGATGTGGCTACTTAAGAGCCCTTGACACTGAGGTTAGAGCCCATCTGACAGATGAGGAAACCGTCCGAGAGAATTGCCAACTACTTGCAAAAGGTTTATGATTGTTACATTTTTAGGCTTTTATGAAGTTGGATTTCATTAACTGCCTAGAAAGCAACTTCTTGGTGTTATTTTTAGAATTGCCACTTACATAAAAATAGCTGCACTTGTCCTTGTCCAGCCAGGGCACAGTGAAAGCATCCCCAGATGACCTCTGTTTGTCTGAGGTAATGACACACGTGGTGTTCAGAGTGACAGTGTGAGATGGGCTGCTTCACTGCTCTGCAAGGGAAGGGCTGTTTCTGCTCCACCAGACTGGGTCATCTCAGGCACTGGGAGGATGTCCCAGAGCTGGAGAACTCTTTGGTGAGGTTTCATTTTTATTTCTTGAGTTTGCACCAGCTCTGGAGGGCATCCTCTGCTGCTGTGCTATGTGTGGTGCCCAGGCGCTGTGTGGGAGGTGATTTTACCTCTCTGGTCTGCTCTGGTGAGACCCCACCTGCAGAGCTGCCTCCAGCTCTGGGATCCCGGCACAGAAAGGACATGGAGCTCCTGGAGCAAGTCCAGAGGAGGCACCAACATGCTTCAAGGGCTGGAGTCCCTCTGCTCTGGAGCCAGGCCGGGAGAGCTGGGGGTGCTCACCTGGAGAAGAGAAGGCTCCAAGGAGACCTGAGAGCCCCTTCCAGAGCCCAAAGCAGATCCAGGAGAGTTGGAGAGAGACTTGGGACAAGGGATGAAGTAACAGACCAAGGGGGAATGGCTTCCCACTGCCAGAGGGCAGGGATAGATGGGAGAGTGGGAAGGAGTTCTTCCCTGGGAGGGTGGGCAGGCCCTGGCACAGGTTGGGCAGGGAAGCTGTGGCTGCCCGAACCCTGGAAGTGTCCAAGGGCAGGTTGGACGGGGCTTGGAGCAACCTGGGCTAGTGGAAGGTGTCCCTGCCCATGGCAGGGGGTGGAATGGGGTGAGCTTTAAAGTCCCTTCCAACCCAAACCAGTGTGGGCTTCTATGATGTTGTTGCTCGGGTGTATATACATGCTGGGTGGGAGAGGAATGTGAGTGTCCTCAGGGCTGATGTGGGGTGGGGAAGGCAGGTCCTTGTTTGGAGCACTGGGATGGGGTTGTTCTGTTCCAGCCTTGCCCCGCAGAGCCTTGGGAGCAGCTCTCCTGTCTCTTCATTGACAAAAAGCACTAAGGAAATCAGAGGGCAATGTTACTGGCTGTGGTGCTCAGCCAAGTGAGCCCTCTCTTTAAAGGAGAGTGCATTCTGTTTGATCTGTGCTTTTTGGGGGGGAAATGATGAATTTTAGCCATTATGAAAACAAAAGCCATGGTTATTTGTAAGGATTGTTTTATAAGAAGCATATGTGTGCTGTATTATTCTTGTGCTTGTAGTGTGGGGATTGTTTTCAGTTGGGAGGCTGCAGTAGAAGAATGTGAACTTCTGACTCACTGAGAAATTGAGCGTGTATGAGCCAAATGCTGAGGGTTCCTATTATGTTTTCATAACTCAGATTTCTCAGAATGGAAGGGATCTCTCATGCCCTTAGTTACAGAATTACTTTTGCTGCCATTGAGAAAGGCTGGATTCTTTTTCTAGAAAAACTTGTCTTGCTTTCAGTGCACTGTTGCTCTCCCCATTGTCCTTCATTTCCCTTTCTCCTGTCCATCAGTTCCTCAGTGTTCCGCCTATGCAGCTCATTTTCCACCATATTTCTGTTTGAGCTCGTAATTCTGACTTTTCAATATCAGTGTAGTTGGCAGCATAGACCAAGGTATAGCCTAACAGAGTGATCCAAGGAAAATGGGGGCTCAGCTAACAGCACCTGAGGAATTCCGTCATTTCTCTGGAAGAACCAAATGAGGCACATGAAGTAAGCATTGCTTGCAGGGCTGAATGCGGCCCTAACCGTTCTGAGATTCTATGCTTTGTGATAAGCTTTTGCAAGGATATTAGAGAACATACAGTTTTGGTAGGACTAATTCTATGATACCTAATTGCCTTCTGTCAAATTCTTAGAGTAGATCCAAACCAGAGACTCAGTCAAGGAATTACTGGACTGTACCTTGCTGTCCTACATGGAGGGTGCATCATTGAATTAGAAATTTCTGTTAGACCCAGTCTATCTGAAAAATGGTGTAAAACCACCAGGAGATAAGCTTATAGGTACTGACCTTCCCCCTAAAGTGAGGCAAAATATTTCCTGCTCAGTGAAACAACTGTCTCAGTTGGATTGGAATGAAGCTCTGTCCCTGCTTTTGGTACAGGCAGAGAGCTGGGCTGGGGGGACTCGCTTCGGGCCGACCTGTCTTTTCCATCGGGCCTTTGAACAAATCAAAAACTGGCTCTGTAATTCCCAGTGGTGTCCGGACCAGCTTGTGGCAGTGCATTAGGTGATGTGGGCCCCTTTATTTCACTACCACTTCCAACTGTGGGGAACTTCATCTGTTGTAGAGGGGCCACAGGGACATCCAGATCTCTCTTGGCAAGCAGGAGTCAATGACTGTCATGTAAAAAGCATCTCAGGGCTAGGAGAAAGGTATGGGAGCAGGTTGATGAATGGAGAAATAAGAAACCATTCATCTTAAAGGAGGTTTCTGACGACTGAGAACAAGCTGAGGTTCATAGTCAGATGATAAAAAGTGAGGCATTTGGGGATATTTTTCCCCTCCTGTCTGATGCAGATCCTCCCACTGGCTGCGTTAGTGCAGAAGGGGAATCTGAATGTGTTAATGAAGAGCAGGAGGAACAAGTAATAAATGCCTTTCCTTTGGTGAACCTAAACTCACAGACCTCCCAAAAGGCTCTGTCCTTAATGTTAAAATCATAAGGGACGTGTGTGGGGTGAAGACTTTAAAAGTGTGGTAGCTGGTGTGGTTCCTTCCCTTCCGAGACGCGAAGGGCTCGGTGTGGTGGAGTTCAGAGCTCTGTCCATGAGAAAGCGGCAGCTGAAGGGTAGAGTGAGCCAGACATACTGCATAAAGAAGGACTCTCTCTGCCTTCTTGCTTCATTTCCTTGCTGTGAGAATTCAACTAAACCCACAGTTAGACATTCTAAAGCATATTTGCCTTTTGTGGGAGGCAGTGAAGGAATGGGTTGCTGGGATGGTGAGGGAGTTTTGGAGCTCTGGAAATGCTGCTAAATTAGAGCAATTGTTTCTGAAATGAAATAGTTTTGTGACATCTGATCCTCCTGTAAATTTGGCACTGGAGGATTCAGCGGTGGGGTGTAATTAGCACTGAAATGGATCACGCTCTCCTGGCAGATCCTCTGCAGACATTGTTACCTGAACCATTGTCCTGCAAGGACAACCGCCTGGGAGCTTTTGTCCTTAGTGGGAGATTCATCACTGCAGTCAGTGGAGATTGGGATGACTCACCAAGGGGTTAGTCCTTAACCAAAGTGTTCTTGGGAGTAAACTGCTATCATTCCTGGAAATAACTGTTTTTCCTAAGAAACAGACTCTGCCATGAGATGGTATTGAAGAGCCTTTGCCCCCCGTGGTGCAGGTGCACCTGAAATAGGGCTGGACATTTGTGAGGGAAAATCCTTACCCTTGAAAGTTCATCCTGGTCATGGCGTTACTGGAATGTGGGTGGCATCTCTGAAAAAAAAAATCAGTCTCCCTTAAGACAGCAGTCAGCAATTTAACTGGTAATGAGGATGTGTCCAGGAGCCATCAACTCCCTCTGACCTGGCAGGTCTGATCAGTTCTTACAGTACTTTCCAGTGCCTAGAAGGGCTCCAGAAGAGCTGGAGAGAGATTTTGGACAAGAGCCTGGAGGGACAGAACGAGGGGGAATGGCTTCCCACTGCCAGAGAGCAGGGATAGATGGGATAGTGGGAATAAATTCTTCTCTGTGAGGATGGGCAGGCCCTGGCACAAGTTGGGCAGGGAAGTTGTGGCTGTCCCATCCCTGGAAGTGTCCAAGGCCAGGTTGAACGGGGCTTGGAGCAACCTGGGCTAGTGGAAGGTGTCCCTGCCCCTGGCAGGGGGTGAAAAGAGATGAGGTTTAATGTCCCTTCCAATACCAAGCGTTCTATGTACATGTGAGTATAGGTTTTTACTGGGTATACCCAGGATGGAAACATAAGAATTTACTCCAAAAGGTACAGAAATAAGCAAGAAGTGCTCCAGCTGTGGGAACAGACTTCCTAGGGATGCTCTGGAGCAAGAGGGTGGGTTCTTGTCACCATAATTTCTGTTTTCAAGGGGATTTCCCCATTTCAGTCCCAGGTTTGCTGAAGGCCTCAGACTTAACAGAGGGTTCAGGATCTCTTGAAGGTGATTCTTCAGCATGAGACAGGGATGATGTGGCAGGATCAAGCACTGCTGGGACAGCATAATCCTATCTCAGAAATAAAAAGGGAGTAATCTTTGTCATACCTGTTTCGACTGGTGACCATTAGTTCTGGTGTGTGGGACATCTTTACCCACTCCATGTATATGGAACATGTTTGGTATTGCTGTCCAGGCCCTGGGATAAATCTGAGTAAGCAAACATCATTGAAGAAGCCTCCCACAAAGCAGAAGGAGAATGGCACTGCTGTGCTCTGTGGACATCAACATATTCACATATACTTGCTTTTTCTGAAGTCTTTCTATTTATTTTAGAATCATATAACCCTTTCATTTCTTTTTATTTTTTTTTATTCTAACTCAAACTTTTGCAATGCATGAGCATATATCTGTATATTCTAAAGTTAGTTTTGTGTCTTTTAAGTGTCATTTCAGATTGTTAGGAGATGTTCCATATGGAATCATTTTCTCAAGCTCAGAACTACTTAAACAAGACTGGAAGGTTTATTTATGTTATGTGTGCTCATTAAAAGGAGGCACAGTGGGAACACCTGGGAGGTTTCTGTGGGTTTCTATGGAGGAATTTTGTACCTTTTTCATTAAATCAGCGTGTCCTTAAAGATTCAAATTTGGTATCCGTTCATTTTTGCATCATCAAAGTGATATTATTTCTGTGCCCTCTCAGCCTTTTGTTCTGCAAAACCAGCACATACTTGTGAGCTGCAGCCACTTCTGGACAACACTGAGACAGGGCAGGTTTTGATAAGAGACTTTGATTGTTGCATAACACACTATTTATTGGTTCTCAACTGTGGTTTCATGGACACAGTGTGAGGGTACCCCTTGTGCTGCTGGAACACGGGCTGGCTGCATGACTCTGCTCACCCAAATTCTCAGCTCATGCATTGCCTAGACATTGATGCATTGGATTTTTAAGTCCAAACGGGCCAGCTGCCCTCGGAGGGACACAGAAATATCTCAAATTTTTATTTTCCTTACAGAAAAATATCTCAGATATATCGGAGATGAACAGGAGTTTTCACAGAGAATATATTTCAGGGGTAATAAGTAATAAGTATACAAGACGATAAGTAATAGTAAAAATTCACTGATTGTTTACTGGATGAGTTGGATTTGTTGGATATTCCATTAAACATTTATTAAAACCCCACTAACTTGCAGGGCAGAGGTGTAAGCTGGCTACCTAAAGAAAACATAACCACTTTAGGGGCAGCTTCAATCTCTGCTCCCTGTGAGCAGGGACAGGGCCCAGGGAATGGCTGGAGCTGTGTCAGGGCTGGGTTAGGTTGGATCTCAGGAAAAGGCTCTTCCCCCAGAGGGTGGTGGGCACTGAGCAGGCTCCCCAGGGCAGTGGGCACAGCCCCAAGGCTGCCAGAGCTCCAGGAGGGTTTGGACAACACTATGAGGGACAGGGTGAGGTGGGATTGTTGGGGTGTCTGTGCAGGGCCAGGAGTTGGACTGGATGATCCTTGTGGGTCCCTTCCAACCCAGAAGATTTTATGATTTCATGATTCTGTGATTCAGTCCGCTTTTTCTTCTTGACCTTTTCTGTCCATGACTTTCAGCTGTGACAGTTTGGGGACTATGATCCTTCATTTCAGTCGCTTTAGCTTTCTTTTTGGGGATTGCTTTTGTTTTCATTCTGTATCTTTTGCTGACTCTAATTCTTCCAGGTCTTGGGTCTTGGGGCATTTAATGACTTGGATACAAAGAGAAGGTATCAGGAGGTTTTCTCCTTGGGCAGCTCCTCCTCTGGGATTGGATGTCTCACTTCCCTCAGGCGAGAGACATGAGGAGCCTCACTTGGAGCATGGGGTTCGCTTGTCAGAGCATTTCAGCATCACTGGTGGTTAAAGCAGCAGAATGTTGCAGGGACGCCCTGCAAACCTCACCAGCAAACCCAGTGCTGTCCGACCAGCAAACCCAGTGCTGCCTCACCAGCCTGCGGGCACTGCTTTTGTTGTGAGCGCAGCAGGGTCTGAGTGATGGGTGCACAAAGGAAAAGGAGAGAATGAACAGAACGTAGTTTATGGCTTTTCTCAAAGGCACTTTTCTAACTCAGAAATGTAAGCCTTGTGGTTTATATGGTTTTGAAATTTAACCACAGATCTTGAGTACTGGAAGACATTTGATTTACCAGCTCCTCCAGTTTTGGTACCAGATTCAGAGCAGAGCTCATTTATTTTCAGAATGAAAAATGTTGAAAGGAAATATATTAATGTCAAAATGTTTAAAACAGGAACATGCTATTGGGAGAAACTGTCAGAGGAAGAACTCGAAGTTATTTGTGTCTTGATGGAGTGGGCACAGATGTGTCTTTTTGAGATCTCCACCAACCTTCTATAGCCTTGTTTTGGTGAGGCTTTGCCAGGTATTTTATGGCCTGTAACCCCCTTTTTTGGAGCTGTGAAGGATCGGTGTCAGACTGAGCACTTTCTCTTGAGCTTGGTCTGGGGACTGACTGGGCTCAGCTGCCATGGGCACGTCATGGCTGCTCCACCCCCAGTTGGTCACAACTGGAGCAGGGACAGCTGATGCTCTCTGACTTGCTACACTGGGGTTTTTTGCTGGTTTGCATCCTTGTTTTGTTTTGCTCATTGAATGTCCCTTGCTAATAGTTGGGTATGTCCTCAGGATGTAGGAATCTCTGCAGGATTTAATGTCTCTTTAGCAGTGTCAATTCTGGGTGTTCCTGGTGGGCTGTATGAAGGTGTTTTTCTGGCCATGCCTCATCCTTGCCTTGTTCTTGTCCTGAACTGAGCCCAGATATTCGGTTCACTTCTGACCACTTGGTTTTCAGGCACTTTGCTTTATTCCTCCTCCCCTTGGATTTCTTCCTCACTGCCTTGTGTGTGGAGCAATTGTCTGCTCTCCAGATTTGCCTGGAAGGCTTGTGAAACTTGTTGTTTTTCCTTGGATATCCTAGCATTAGTTTACTGCTGCTTCTCTCTTCTTGGATGTGGATGAGCAGGAA
The DNA here is from genome assembly GCA_035583185.1 of Anabacerthia variegaticeps. Classification (NCBI taxonomy): domain Eukaryota; kingdom Metazoa; phylum Chordata; class Aves; order Passeriformes; family Furnariidae; genus Anabacerthia; species Anabacerthia variegaticeps. Next base: position 10,746,221 of record JAWWEW010000038.1, read on the forward strand.
CCTGTCTGGTATTCCAGTGGGAATATAGCAGTAGTTATTAATCTTTATCAATGCCAAAGAGATTCATTTTTCACTCTTTATGGGTGCAGGAGAACCATGAGTGGGCTGGTCCTCCAAAGAGGTCCTGCAGGACACAGAATAGATGAATTGTTCATTTCTTTCAGGAGACAAAAGTGATGTGAACCTTCACATTTTCATCTTCTGTCCCAGCTGGAGAGTAACTGTGTGCAATAGCTCAAGATCCCGCATGAACTGCAGCATCCCTCCTCTCTGGTGGGATGAGGCAAGGGCATGATGTGGCTTTGCTGTCCTGTTCATGTTTGGCTCTGGGATCTGCTGCATGTGCATTGTTATGTTTAGCCTCTGACTATATTTCATCCTTAGGTCCTTAGAAGCCTTACCAGGTAAGGAAGGGAACAGCCCTGTTCAGGCAGCAGCAGGTGGTTTCTCAGAGTTTCTCTCCTTGTTCCATCCCTGCCCTTTGGCAGTGGGAGGCCATTTCCCCTTGTCCTGTCCCTCCATCCTTTGTCCCCAGTCCCTCTCCAGCTCTCCTGGAGCCCCTTTAGGCTCTGGAAGGGGCTCTCAGGTCTCCCTGAGGTCTTCTCTCCAGGTGAACACCCCCAGCTCTCCCAGCCTGGCTCTAGAGCAGAGGGGCTCCTTGAAGCATCTCCATGGCTTCCTCTGGACTCACTCCAACAAGTCCCTGTCCTTCCTGTGCTGAGGAGCCTGGAGCTGGCCAGTGCTCCAGGTGGGGTCTGTGGAAATCACTGAGTTCTGGGTGCGTTCAGTGCTGGGGTCTGGGGAGGGGAAGGTGCTCCCCATGTACCTGTGCCTGCTCAGTGCCACGCTGGCTCCACACTGAGCTGGTTAAAATTGACTGGAGAGATGTTTCCATCCATCTGGGTGTCTCAGACCAGTGAGTTCAGGTTTCAGCTGCAGGGAGGTAAGGCAGGAAAAAGTCAGTAAGAAAAGGGCTGGGTTTGTTGATTGAGGTTTAGAAAGCTTTTTAACAAGCTGAATTATTGGCTGTATCTGAAGTGAAACACTGCTCCCCTAACTGCTCTCATTTCCTGTATCATTCCAGCTTATTCCCTGCATTAATTACAGCTCAGATTTACTATGTATTTGGTTACGTACTGTGTTGCATTCTATTTTTTTTTCCTATGTGTGTATAAATTTCTTTGGGAGTCAGGCCAAGAGGAGAGTGTGCAGATATGCACACACACATGGGCTGAATTTGACTGTAATTTGCTAATTTAGTGAGGAGTAGGGATCTGGCTTTTCCTCTGTTTTGGTGTAAAAAGAGCCTATTCTTTTTCTGAAGGAGGGGCAGTAGCTGAGAACAGCCAGCGTTTGGAGAGTTCAGCATTTCAGAACAACCAGAGATGAGAGAAATATTATCTTATTAATTGCAAATGTGGCATTTTTAATTTGGCTGGTGTGTCCCAGGGGTTAGTGGATAATGGGAATGTTATCATCTCTTGGCTCGACCAGTATCAGCTTGCTACTTCAAATATTTTATAACTGCAGTGCCTCAGAGTTCAGTTGGATCAGGCAGAGCATTTCACAGCTGAAGAAGTTTTTTGTGACCTGAAATATGAAGTGTGATGGGATACTGAGCATGAAATTTGGCATTTGGAAATGAGCTCATTAGGAATTGTAAAACACAGAAAGTGATGGAAAGGATGTTTCCTTTTCAGTGTAACATTTTTCTTTTGGCTGTATGAAAACATAAGAGGAGGTGCACGAGGAGGAGTGGTTTTGGAGAGCTCATTCAGATTTTTAAATTCATTCTTCATGTTTAAACTGTTGATACCGTAGACAATTTTCATTCAGAATATTCTGAGTCATGGTTTTGTAAGTAAATGATTGTGCATTAATCAGATATCAAACATGTTACTGCTTTTAAAATGAGTTATTCCTTAAAAAATGGTTCAGAAATACTGGTATGATGAATAATACTGGTATGATGAATAACAGTATGATAAATGATAACAGACACAAAAGAATGACTGATTACAAGTTCTACAAGAACTGGGTGAAAAGTAACAGGAAAATTCCAAATAACCTTCTTCTGAAATGTTGGATCCCTCTTTGTTTAGCGTTGCCACTAATCACAGCAGCATTTCATCTTCCCTCTCCCTCAGACACCACTTTGCCTGGATCCCTACAAAGCCCAGCCCATTCCAGTCCAGCCTGGCAAGGGCAGATCTTCCCCTCCAGCACACAGGGCTGAGCTGCCCCCAGTTCACCTGCTCCCTCCTCCATCCCCAGCTTGCCATGAGGTTACACTTCAGAGCCATCCATGTGCTGATCATCCTTCCCAAGGTGTGCAAGGTGTTCCCTCTTCCTGGACCATTTTGTTTCCTGTAAGAAAGGCAGGGGGTGGCCAGGGTGAGGAGCAGCAGCAGCACTGAGCTGTAACAGCTCTGGAGTGCTGGAGCCCACGGGGATGTTGATCTAAAGCCGTGCATGGATGATGGCTGTGATTTGGTTGGGGTTTGGAGTGCAGGGTTTTGGCACTCTAATCCTGACTGACAGTTGGAAAGTTGGTGGTTTCCAACATAGTGCATGGAGTAGCTGATTTCTCTCATGTGAAACAATGCCCCAGTGTGTCTGGGCTCTTCCACAGAGCCAATAAATCTGTTTTGTTTTGTTTTTCTGACTCCTTTTTTCTCTCTCTTCCCGCTCCTCCAGGCCAGGACCCACTCCTATTGCTGAAAACCCTTCAGCTCCTGTGGACAAAACAGGAGCTGGGGAAGGTAAGGCTGAGCTCCCTCCATGACATGCAGAGCATATCCAGGCACAGGTCAGATCCGCCATCCTTCACGACTGCTTTCATTCCAGCACACTGGGGAAGAGCCTGTGCATTTGCAGCTACAAGTGAAAAGAAAAGGTAGCTCTGTGTGATGTGGAGCAGCTCAGGGGCTCCAATAAAAGAACTGGAGTTTATAGGGCTGAATTAGAGAGGGGAAAAAAATCAAAGTTGCTTTTGTTTTGTTTTAAACACTTTTTTAATCCATTAAATGGAGGATCTTGGGGGAAGGGGAAGAATATTTCTAGTAGCTGACAAAAATGAGGGTTGAAGTTGGTAGAGAAGTGCTCTTTGCCAAGTGGAATGATATCAAAGCTTTCGTATTCAAAGTATTTTTTTTTTCTGATTTGGTTTGGTTTTGCCTTTTAGAGTGGTGAATGCAATTTACACTGCTTGTCTAAAATTAGTGCTGTATTTTTATACAGCAACCTATGGGCTCTACATGGAGATTTCTCATAGGGAGTAAAATATATTTCTTCTAAATTTGGGAGCTTGAAAACTAATAAAAACAGTGGATGCATTGGCTGAGTGGTGAGTTTCCCATGTTTGACTCTCCGCTGTTCTGGTTTGCAGTTGAGATGGTTTCTTTTCTAAAAGACGCAGGACTCTGCAGCTGCCCACAGAACCACGTGAAACGTGTCCTGTGCGGAGTGGCCGGCATGGCTCAGGACCTGGTGTATGTGCTCCATCCTGGATGTCTGGAATGTTTAGTCATTGTCCTTGTCTGCTGCACTTAGACTTTCCATTACTGGTGGTCTGTGGATCCCAGCTGGAATAACTAAAGAACTGGAAACCCAGTGTGAGAGGTGCCTTTCCAAATGGTCACTCACCGAGGGAGACTTGAGCTCAGCAACTCTGAAGCTTTGAGCTTTCCATCAAGTTCTGTTAGAGTTGGAGGAAAAAAAAATTATCCTTTAGATCTTGAGGGCAGTTAATCCCGCAAAACAACAGTAGGAAAGGGTAATCATCGAAATCTCTGCACTGGGTACCCTGGGATTGTGTGTATTGAGAAGGAAAGTACTCTGAAAAAGACAAAGCCACCCATGGATGTGTCCTTGGGCAGAAAGCACCAGAGCACTCCTGCAGGGAGTGGAAAAGCTGGAGGATCTCCAGGACTCATGTTTGCAGCTCCGTGTATTCAGTTTTTTTGTTTCTGTAATGGTCATAGAATCACAAAGTCACACACTGGTTTGGGTTGGAAGGGACTTTAAAGCTCACCCCATTCCACCCCCTGCCATGGGCAGGGACACCTTCCACTAGATCAGGTTGCTCCAAGCCCCGTCCAACCTGCCCTTGGACACTTCCAGGGTTCGGGCAGCCACAGCTTCCCTGCCCAACTTGTGCCAGGGCCTGCCCACCCTCACAGGGAAGAACTCCTTCCCACTCTCCCATCTATCCCTGCCCTCTGGCAGTGGGAAGCCATTCCCCCTTGTCCTGTCCCTCCAGGCTCTTGTCCGAAGTCCCTCTCCAGCTCTCCTGGAGCCCCTTTAGGCACTGGAAGGGGCTCTCAGGTCTCCCTGGAGTCTTCTCTCCAGGTGAACATCCCCAGCTCTCCCAGACTGGCTCCAGAGCAGACGGGCTCCAGCCCTGTGATCAGCTTAGTGGCCTCCTCTGGATTCATTTCAGCAGGTCCATATCTTCCTTATGTTGGTCATTCCAGTGGGATGCAGCACTGCAGGACAAGCAGGCTGCAGCTCCCCAGTGGGGTTTGTAGGTCTGTTCCCCCTGGTCCCACTCTCCAGGCAGAACCATGGAGGGCCTGGCACAGGCCTGTGTTTCTCAACCTGGAGGCTGCATTTCTGACCTCCAAGGAACCTTTTTTGGAGTGATGAGGAGGCCTATGTTGGGAGCTCAGCTTGAATGTCCTGGGGGATTCTGACACGTGCTGGTCACATCACACTGTCACTGAGACAGGCTGATCCCTGCCCAGGGCCTTGCACCCACAGTGGCTGCCCTGCCCTCTGTCTGCAGCTCAGGTGTGTTGTGCTGCTGCTGCCACCCAAATGTCCAGCCCAAGTAACTGAGGAAAGCTGGCTTAAATAAAGCCAGTTTGCTCCCCTGCCAGGAAAATGGCAGGAGCTTCTTTGCCTCTTGCTGTGTTGGCCTGTAAATGGGTATTGTCTGTGAACTCGGGTGAATCAGCCCTTGGTCTCAAGTCAGTGACCATGGGCAGGAGAGTGTCTGCCATGGCGTGACCTCAATTCTGGAACATGGGTATAAGAAATGGTCATTTCCTATATAGGAAAGACAGTTTTGGAATAACCAGGAAGCATCAGCAGACTGCCCGGAGCTGTGTGACTGGAAATAAGGGACCAAAGTTGAATGAAGGAGTGTGTAGTTTGAGCGTCAGCAACATTTTCCTATTCCCATGATCTGTCAGGCTGTAGAAATCCCCCAAGGAGCATTCCCTGCCATGGGAATCAATTGAAATGGAAATGGCATGTTTTAGAGGAATCATTCTCTGGCAGAGGGATGAGCCAGGCAGCACAGCACTTTTTCCTCTCTGATTTAGGTGTCTCATGCCCTTTCTGTTCTTTGCTTTTCCCCCTCAGACTCTGCACACCGTGGCTGAAGGCTTCAGCTTGCTCGGAGGGTTGCAGAGAGGCTTCTTCCCAGCTCATCCCGGTCTGGCCGGTACGAAGGCCAGACTCAGTCCAGATGAGCACAGTCCATGCTGCTGGCGGTGGTGTCAGTGCTGGGAACTGCTCTGCCTGTGCCAGCAGGACCTGGTGTCTGCTAGAACCCATCCTGCCAAAGCCCAGGCTCGGGCTCCCTCCCAGGGAGGAGCTGAGCAGTGTGGTGGGAGCTCTGTGCTGAAGTGAGGCTTTGGGGGAAAAAAGCCATTTCTAAGCAGTGCAGTTGAGTTGGCGAGTTGCTTTGTTTTCCTTTGGCTGTTGTATTGGATGTTTGTGGTTGGATAAGAGCTTGTTGGCTTTGCCTTCTGCTGCATCTCCCAGTGAAGCTGGAGTCCTGTGTTTAACATCACAAACTCTTGCCACAGGGAAAATTACTTACAGGGAGAAATCTCTTATCTGAAGTCACATCTTTGTTAGTCATCAGCTTTTTCATACTGCCTTTGATAGTCTAGTGAGAATGAAACAGTTTCTGTCATAAAGGATAGGTTCTGTGGTTTTTCCAGACATGAAAGACACTCTGGAAAATTACTGTCTTCCAGTAAATATTGTCAATGAATAAAAAAGAACAAATTAATTGGCAGATTTTCTGTAGATTTTCTTTTGTTTTCCAGGTTGTTCTTCAAACTTTATGTTGTTTCCATTGGAAGCTCCGACTGGGGCCACGATATACAGTAAATTACAAGTGCTGGCTGCAGCAGGAATGAGCATCTTTTGGATTTGGCTTTTTAACCAGAAAAGAAAGAGAGCAGCTGCTGTCAGTGGATTCTTGTTTTCTGTCTCTGCATTCGCCCTGCTCCACGCTGGTTCATGTACCATGCAGTGAGAGGTCCTGTGTGGGTACTGAGGATGCCACGTCCTCACCCTGCCAACCCTCCCAGCTCCTTGGAAACTACTTCTAATGTAAACATTATAGAGATATTGCTCAGCACTGCTAATTTATCACTTCTACCAGATGGGTAGTAAGTAGCCTATTAACATTCACAAAGTGAGGGTCCAATTCCTTCACATTTCTAAACACATCACCCTGGGATTCCTAAGATTTATGGCATGTGGTTTTCCCATGTTCCAAGCCCCTTTGTAGGGCCTTTGGGCTCTCGGAGGTGTGTGGTGTCTGATGTGCAGGGGCTGTAGGTGGTCAGCAGAGAATACTCTGCTCGAGGGGGTTTGGGGAAGGAGCACAGGTTTGAAGGAGGGAAGTGTCAGAGTCTGAACACAGTTATTTCATTCATTTTGATCCTGTGTGCAAGATCCAAACTATTTTGACACTCCTAGATATTCTCATATTCCATTGTGGCTGAAGTGGGGATAAGGACAAATGTGCAAGTTTGTGGTGCAGAAATGAGGAGGTTCATACTCTGTACTCCTTGTAGGTATGTTAGAAGGTGAGCAGGTTTTTGAGCCCAGTTCTCTACCTTGAATATTGCCATTTTCCTAATAAAACACCTCTTTCTCCCGCTCACTTTTCTCCCCCTCCCCCAAATCCCAAGCCCCTTTGTCTGCCCCACAGAACAACTTCTCTGTCTTTATGGGATAATTAGTGTGGACAATTGCTGCTTTTCCCATTGGGTTTGAGGTGCAGTGAGCCATGAAGGAATCTGTAATGACATGAAAAGTCACTGGAGGCGCGGATGGTGGCTGAATAGCAACAGTTACCTCTCTGAATAGATTAAATTAAAAAAATAAAGCTTTGTGTTCAGTTGGGGGAAGGGAGGATTCACTAATCTTTTTGTACGTGACAATGTGGTTTTGTATCTCGGCAGCTCAAGGAAGAAATCAGGCGGGGCTTTGCCGGACTGGAGGACCCCTTGGCAGGACTCCTGGCCATGCTGGAGAGCAGCAGCGATTGGAAGGGGAAAGGGCATTCCCTGGGGTATTACATCACCACAGAGCTGCAGCTTTGGATAAAGGAGCATCCTGCTGTTCCACAGGTTAGAAGAGAGTCGGGAGACAGGAGAGAGCAATTTTTTTAATGTGCCTCAAGTATCTCCAATTTCACTTTATCCCATAGTCCAGCGTCTTCTCTGTAGCCTTATACACAGTGTGACAAGTGTGAAACTCTTACTGAGATGTTATCTGTGGCATGCTGGCCTGAAAATGAAATCATACTGGAAGCTGTGATGCCGAGCTCTGTTTCCCCTCCCAGGTTGGGATTTCCATGCCTCCAGATCAAACCGCTTTGATCAAGCATTGGTCTTGCAGCCTTTCATTGGTCTTGCAGGACACTGGAGGCTCTCCCACTGGAACTCACATCCCTGCTGTTCAGGATAAACCCAGTTGCAGTAATCTGCTCTGTGTGTTCTTCCAGCTCTGCAAATAGAAGCCAGTTACTGTAGGATTGCTTAACTCCTGTCAGATGGTGGGAACACAGAAAATGGGAACAGTCTGCCTTTTCAGCAGCTGAATGATTAGTTCTGTAATGTTGGGTCATCAGATTATACTTTCTAATGTTTACCATTCCTTCTGCCTTCAGATGTTCTGACCTACTGAGATTTTCTCTTTTCTGTAAGCCTGTGGCTCTGAACTGCAGGATACTTTTATATTTGCATTACTTCCTTTCCTGTTTTTCCAAATAGTTCTGGTTGGATGTTGAGCTCTGCCATTACAGTATCTGCAAAATGCAGCCAAGTGCTACTGGCACTGAAATTCCTGTGTCATGAGTGAATGATCATGTGGGAACACAAGGATTAATACCTGTGTCTGTGCATCTTTTGATGGTGCTTTTGCTTTTCCTGCCCTTACTGCACCCAGGGGCAAGCCTGGGAATGAAATGGAATTCTTATGCCTGATAGGTGAGATCTCCCTTGAGGGGAGTCACTGGAATCAAAGATTTTTCTGCTGGGAACTAGAGAGGAGAATTTCTGAAGAGCTGTGTTAGTTCAGAGGGCATTTTTCCAGTTTCAGATTCTACTTGCACAAGGCCATATCCCTTCTCCAGAATAATCCCACAAACTTTTCATGTTTTAAAATTGGATGCTGTGAAAAAACCATGTATCATATTGTTCTGATTTCTGCAGCAGACTCCGTGGGGAAATCAGAGAATCCCTTCCAAAGGAATGGGCTTATTCTGTTTAAACAAGCTGCATTTCCAACTGCCATTGAATCACAGCCATCTTTACTGAACCTGTGTTTGATTTTTGTTTTGATTTTTTGAAGTCTGGCATCCAGCTGAAGAAGCTGCAGGCCCGTGTGCTCGGAATCCTCTCCCAGTGCCCAGCTAATCTGCTTGACCCCCTGATCAGCATTTACCAGCTCCACACAGCAGACCGGAACTATTTGCTTGAGCACGTCAGTCATCTTTATCTCAAGGGCAGTTACAAAGAGGTGGGTCATGTCTTTCAAATAAATTTACCTTCCAGCTCTCTGCGAATGTCTGTGTCCTTTTTTTGGATGCATTTCAATGTGAGCTCTGTTTCAGCCCAGCAGCTGCTCGCTGTGAATGCTGCAGCTTAGCAGGCTCTTCCTGTGTAGGGAGCTGTGTTCAGCCTCAGCTTTTCTGCTGGCTGAGTACAGAATGCCAGGGAATCCTCCCTCCACTCCTCTTCTGACCTTTGAAAGTAATAGGCTAATAGGGTTTAATTTGGAGAATTTAAGGGATGGTTATGTTCTTTTTTGTTTTCTTTGTTCTTAGCAAGAAAAGAAGGGATTTTAGTAGCTGGTCATAGACCTGTGCTATCTCCAGCCTGGCTGCAGCCAGGGGGCTTGAAAAACTCGCTGTTCCCATGTGATTGCCCCAACCTCAGTTCTCCGTTGGAGGAGTTTTGAAGCCTCTTTACCATTGAGGCTCATATTCATATTGTGTAACTGCTCCTGTGTTTGAGTCTGGGTGTCTGACACAGGCAGGAGTTCACCACACTCAGTGGTTCCAGCACTGCAGCATCTCTGGCAGCACGGGCATGCCTTGGTGGCCCTGTGAGTTCTCATGTTCTCATGATCAAACTATAATAATGCCAGTGCTTTAGATGAGAACTTAGGGAGGAATCCTTCCCTGTGAGGGTAGGGAGCCCTGGCAAAGGTTGCCCAGAGAAGCTGTGGCTACCCCATCCCTGGAAGTGTCCAAGGCCAGGTTGAATGGGGCTTGAAGCAACCTGGGCTAGTGGAAGGTGTCCCTGCCCATGGAAAGGGAGAGGACTTGGTGGTCATGAAGGTCCCTCCCAACCATTCTGTGATCTTTCTGTTTTAAAGACAAAAACTATAGGTGTGTTTTTCTTCCAGGAAGGTGGTTCACTTGGATGGTGTAGAACAACTTGATATTGTTTAGCAAAAGGAAAATCTCAAATAGCATTATTAAAAATCCTGTTCTTCAAGAAAGCTAAATTCCTAAGTGAGATCCTGGAATTCCATTCTTGTTGATTTCTTTAAATACTGAAACAAAGATATTTTGTGTTTGGTTCAACATTCCCAGGTAGCTGCTGGAGACTTACTCATTTACTCAAAAAGTTTTTGAATGTGAGTGTTTGACAATTGTAACAGAAATGCCCTATTTGACTATATTCAAGTGGGATTTTTAAGTTCATGGCTCCAAAGATATTTGTTGTTTTCATTAGAAGTACAATTCTTTCTAGGTCTGGTTTTGGAAAGCTCTAAATTGGTTTTTGTGGAATTGTTTTTCTGTTCTTTCTTCTACAGCAGAGCTCATTTACTGCTCATTCCCAGTGTGAAGAACAGGAAACCTCAACATCTTCTCACTCTCAGCCATAACTTTCTTCTAATTTTGTTTTGTTACCAGAAGGATGAATACAATTATCTTCAAAAATAACAGGAAATCATTTACTGCCCTTGGGTACTGAACATACCTGGAGCTCAGGCTCTGAGCTCTGCAGTGGGCTGTGGGTGTCTGTCCATCCTGCTCTTCCCTATGTGAAGCAGATTCACATATAGAATTTTTGGCTCTTCAGTCTCTCACCTGAAAGGACAGAAACTCATGGAAATCCTGGCTGTCATTATTTATTTTCTTGCTGTGTTTGCAATAAAACACCAGGCATTGTACAGGTCAGTACTTAAAGGGGCTTATAAAAAAGAGGGAGAGCAACTTTTACATGGGCAGAGAGTGATAGGACAGGGGGGAATGGCTTTAAATTAAAAGAGGAGAAATTTAGATTAGATGTTAAGAGGAAATTCTTGGCTGTGAGGGTGGCAGGCCCTGGCACAGGCTGCCCAGAGAAGCTGTGGCTGGAAGTGTCCAAGGCCAGGTTGGACAGGGCTTGGAGCAACCTGGGCCAGTGGGCCCATGGCAGGGGGTGGAATGAGATGGGCTTTAAGGTCCTTCCAACCCAAACCATTCTGTGATTCCAGGATTTATTCTAGAGTAGATTATTCCCTTTGCCTGTGGTGTGCAAACCATGTATTTCCACGCTTCTGCCCTGAGGGTTAAGGTTCCATTCCCTCATAGAGGTTTTTCAGGAAGTTTCTTTTGGCAAATGAGATCCCAGAGCTCCCTGGGGGTGGCCAGGGCAGTAATCTGTTTCTAAAGTGCCTCTGGCCCTCCCTAATGCCTGGTTTTCGTGGAGCTGGTTGGAGGCTGAGCGGGTTCAGGGCACTGTGGGAGGGAAGGGGTGGCACAGAGGAGTCCCCAGCCATGCCTGGGCAGTGCCAGGCCTGGGGACGAGGGCACAGGTGGAAGGTGACACAGTTCTGGTTCAGCAGCACCTGCGGGGGAGCACTGCCAGCGGATGGCACTGGTGCTCCCAGGATGCAGGAAAACAGGTGGGTACGGAGGCCTGGGAAAAGCAGGGACATGTGAGTGGGTTTTTGAGGTGTCTGGGCTGTTTGGGGTTTTATCTGTCCTTTTGTGAATGGTGTGTGCAGCTGCTGGAGGAGTGCTGGGCACTGGAGCAGGGTAAGGGGCTCCCAGCTCTGCTCATGTGGCCCCCACAGCGTGGGGAGACAGGAAGGTTTGGTATTTGCATTCAGGGAGTTCCTGGTGAAATGCAGCAGTTTTGTCCCCTTCCCAGAATCCCTCTGAAGCCAGCCATGGCTCCATGTGCCCTCCATCAGTGGTGCCTGAGCCTGGCCATGCTGCCAGGTGGATGTGGTGTGGGAAGGGCACTGGGTGCTGAAGGATGTGTTCAGGGGGACATGGGGTGGGAAGGGCTCCTTTTGCCAGGGGATGTGGTTGGGAACGGTTCTAGGGGACACGGGGTCAGAGGGGCTCTGGGGGATGTGGTTGGGAAGGATTCTGGGGACACAGGGTGGGAAGGGCTGTGGGCTCTGGGGGACGTTGTATGGGAAGGGCTTTGGGGCACACGGGGTGGGAAGGGCTCGGGGTGCGGGGCCAGGACAATGCCGGGATTCAGCAGACCGGGGGTAATGCAGCGCGAGTGGGGCTGCAAGAGGCCCTGAATAGGCCAGGCTGTGCTGGAGAAGAATGAGGGGTAGGCAGAAGGCAAGCTAGTGTTTCATGGTCATCTTATGTTACACTTCAGCCTTTCAAAGAGTGTCTGGGGCTGGTTGAATGAACCTCTCTTGCACTGCGAATGCGGGAGCCCTGAGACAAAGGGGACTCTTGTCACTCGCAGGCCCCTTTGGGGAATAAAAGCCATTGTCACATGAACAGGGGCAGTCTGGCAGGCTGTGCATGCTTCAGTGCCCCATGATATCGCTAAGTCTCAGCAGAAATCACATTCAGGGCCCTGTCAGCTTTGATTAGCGGGGTCTCATGACTTAATGTGCTGCGATATTTCATGTCTAAGGGTGGCGGCTGTCTTTCTGGAGGATGAATGCCCTCTATTGTCCACTGAGTTATTTTATTTACATTTTTTAAACAGCTTAAAAAGGTAAAAAGATAGCTGTGCTTAAAGAAAAAAATCAAATTCCTTTGCTTCTGGATCAGCAGTGAGCGCTGCTTGGGTCAGATACAGTGAAACTTGTTTTCACCATCAGCATCAAAGTTCTCATCTTGTTTAACAGCTTTATAGTAAATTCTGAACAGGTGGCAGTGGAGCTGGGTTTAGGAAGGAAACAATAAATAATCTTTTTAGCCTCTGACAACCAGAAATATTCTTGGGCCTGAGAGACCTCCCACTCCAGCCTCTCTGTGTCAGTGACTCGCAGCGTTTCTCTCCCCTTCATCCCTTTGGTTCTTAAACAAGAATATTGGACGAAGTTAGAAGCATTTTATTTTTTACAGGCTTTTTGGTTGCTGTCCATTCAGATTTCTCTGTTTTCAAAAGCAGAGTATATTTTGTCTGCTAATGTTTCATCCATTAATTTCTACAAATAATGAAGGTTCATTCCATATGTTAAATTTGGTTAATGTTTGCTCTTTCAATTAAGATAATATGGGTTATCTATACGAGTTCAGTTGTTAAAATTTGTCATAAAATATGTTGGAGTACCCAGAGAAAAAGCTGTTCAGACACTTCATCCATGGTGCTGGAGTACACACAGTGTATCTTTGGAGATCTGTCAGTAGAGATCAGTGTTAGCATTGATTGAGCACATTAATGGATTATCAGATTTTGGATTTCTTCATTCTGACTTTTTTTGAACTGTTCTCAAACCAGGGAAAATATCTCTGATACTGCTTCTTGCCTCCGTTCACCACCTTAGTTATACAAAGGCTTGTTCAACTTTTACTGTGTTTTAAAGCATTTGAGTTTCTTTGTTTCTTTTAAATGAAGAATCATAATGGATGGAAAAACCAAGGAAAATGTTACAGCAGTTGTTTCACACGTAAAGATGATGATGTTAGTCTCAACTCTCTTTTCCTATGAAGTTGCTCTGCTGCTAAAGGGCAGCTCTAGTGGCATGTTTCCTGCCAGATGATGCCCCTCCAGAGCAGAGGGAGCCAAACCTGCAGGCCCTGGGTCACTGCCACCTGCTCCTGGCCCTGTGGCTTCTGGAGTGGCTCTGCTGTTGGCCTCTGCCTGGGGAATGGCGGGGAAGGAGCTTCGGCCATGCTGGGAAATCATAAATGAGATGGTAGTGCTGTGCTCCTCCTGCCAGCATTTCTGGCCTCTCGGAGAAGCCGTGGGGATGAGCAGCAGATCCAGCTGCGCAGAAAGTGTGGGTCTGGTGAAGGGGGGTGGCCTGAGCACACAGGAGCCTTGAGCAGTGCTCCAAAGGAGGCACTGACCAGTTAAACCCTCTTTGAAGCTGCTGAGTTATCTGAGGAAGACAGATAGTACAAGTGTTGGTCTCAGTTCCCTCTTCCCCTCAGCTGTGCACAGACATATTCTAACCTTGACTTCTCTACCTCAAATTCTTTAGCTAGGGATAACCTGTCACTGCTTTATGTTGATGGTCTCACTCCTTCCTAGTGCCTTGAGAGTAGACCTGAGAAATCTCATGTTTTCCTCGTTTCTGCAGACCTTCCTTCAGCCAGATGTGTGCGCCGAGTGCCCTTTGAGCAGGAAGCAATCAACCATCAGACCTGATGTCATACACTGTGCAGGGATGCACTCAGAACTCCAGCAAAGCTGATTAGCCACAAGTTTGAAATGAGTGATTCCAAAACACAAACCAGATGTGCCCAGTGATTAATACCTGGTGTACCTTTTACTCAGTTATTTCTGTCATTGTACAGGCTTTGATCACTCTGATTTTCTTGGAGGTGATGCTGGATCCTCCTCTGCAAAGTCTGGTTCTGTTGTTTGGTTTATTCTATGGGTTTTCAGAAATTCTTTTGCCACTGGTTCAGAAATAGTGGACTAAGTCAGGCACAGACATATTTACCCTTGTGCTGTCCCAGATTGCAGCAGAGCAGGAGTCATCAGAAGCCAGTGGTGTCTGTCGTGCATCATCACACCAAGCAGTTCTACTGGAGAGGTTATTCCTCTTATGCGAACCCCACCGTGGGAAAATTACCTAAATTGTCAGTGTAGACACCACCCAAGTGCACATGCCCTTGCAGATAAGATCTTGTGTGGCTTCCTGCATCTCATGCTATACGTGGAAAGAATAGTCATTTTTAGATGAGACAGCGCCAATTGCATTCAAAACAAGGCGAGAGGATCAGGTATTGGTGCAGGGTGCTCCGGGCTGTGCGTTCACTTCGAAACACTCCCCACTTTCCCATACTCTTGGTGTTGCAATCGCGTGACAAGAGGAGTGGTCTGGTGCTCGTGGCTGGGCCTCAACATGTCAGGTTTGGGAAACCTCCCCCATCCTTTGGTCAATGCACCTACACTTGGTTTAGGTAGAATTCTTCCTAGACCTCTGCTATATTTTAGGCGTTTGTCCTCGGGAGACAAAACTATTGCAAAATGTCCAAATAGAATTTTTGCTTTCACCATCATTAAGTCAAAGAATGACCCAAAGCTCCCTGAGGATGAGGAGGCTCAGGAGCTTTCATGGGATTTGGCAATGGGCCATCAGGTTTTCTTCTGTGGCTTCATCACACACCTCTCCCGTGTACACACTTCGGGGTTCAAGGCAAGAGAGGGACCAGCCTTCCCCATGTCTGTTGTCACCTGGGGGGTTTAGTACAGATTAAACGCATTGTTACGTGCAGCAGTAATGCTGATTATTGCTGTTACTAGATTACATGCTAGAAACTACTGTGTGTGAAATGTATTTTTGGGAAAAGGCTCCTGGTACCACCAGCCAGGACAGTAACCTCATCTCCTGGGAGGTTGAGGGGGTGAGTAGACCCTGATAAGCTGCCAGTATCTCAGCATTCCCAGAGCTCCCCTATGTTCCTACATCCTGACTCGGTTTTTTGCTCTTAATGATGCGCTGGTGAACTGGAGCTGTACGTGCTGCTCAGGATTTGTGTTGCCCCGCTGATCAGCCTGAGGATCTACCCCCGGGTGAGTGGCATTGCCACCTTCCAGCCCCCCTGGCTCACCTTCCAGCCCAGCCTGGGCGTGCAGCTCTGAGGTGGGGAGTGCTGGTTCTGCGTGCGGAGGGGGGTTCTCACCCCTTCGGTTACAGCCTCATTGAAGTGTTTGTTTTCTAACTACAAAATGAGCCTGCGAATGAGGTGTTGCTTTGCTGGAGATCTTATCAGCTATAAACAGACTGTTAAAAATAGGGTCGTTTTACACAAAACTTGTTTGTGGAGTGAAACAATTCAAAACACGATAATAACAAAACAAAATCTTAAAATAGCTCGAAGTTGAGACCACAGACACAGCTGCCAAGCACTTTCATCTTTATTACAGTTACTCATATCTCTTCTCTTACTATTCCCGTTGTAAACACGCTGATGTTATCTCTCTTGTCCTCCCTGCTCACCGCCAGCCCCGGGTTACTGCACGCTGCGATCCAGCCTGTGCCTGTTCAGGGCTCAGGTCGTGCTTCTCCTTCCACGTTTAGTTCCAAGCATGGACAAGGCTGCTGGTGTTCCATGCTGAGCACAACTGGGCTGGCTGCTCCATCACCTCCTTGAGCTGGAGGATGTTAAATTCCTGTTAAAAACCAGCTTTTGTAAAGCTTTGGCACAGGCTGCCCAGGGCAGTGCTGAAGTTGCTGTCCCTGGAAGTGTTAAAAAACCTGGGACCTGGGGATGTGGTGTAGTGGTGAAGATGGTGGTAGTGCTGGGCTGATGGTTGGACTTGGTAAACTTAAAAGGTCTTTTCCAACCTTAAGTATTCCATGAATCTATGTGTGGTTTGCTTTAAGTTCCTCTGGCAGAGCGGGGTCTGCCAGCCCTGGGGTGGGACAGTGAGGGCTCTCCATGCTCTGGACAAATGACCATCCATTGCTCTACACCCTTTGGTACAGGGTGGAATATCCAACCAGGAAAAGAAGAAAACCCAACCTGCCACCACACATGTTCATCTGATTAAGTCACCTGTACAGTTAATAGAGCTGGAGATAAAGCTCTGACATTTAGATAACAGTACTGCAATTAGGTTAATCTGAAATTAAAAAGGCATTAGGGAGCTGCTGTATGTTGCACATTTAAACTAACAGTACAATAAAGGTAGTGATGAGATCAAATGGTGAAACAGGGTTTGGAGAGTTGCAAGGCTTTTTTTTTAATTCAGCAAACTGAGAATCTGGGTGGAAAACAAAACCAGTTGCCAAAGCTTTGGAGACCCAGGCCCCTTCTCCAGGTCCAAACCAGAAGTAGCACCCTTCAACTTACCTATGAGTTGAGAATAATCACTCAGCTTGAACTTTGGGATGTTAGGCTGATAATTTGAGAGAAAAGGAGCTTGATACTTTTGGAGCAGAGGAGCTACTGGCCTCTAACAGGTGTAATACTTATAAAGTCAGGAGTAAGAGATTTGACCAAAGTTTAGTTGGGCTGAACGATGCTCATGTGCTGTTCTGTTCAGTACCTGTTTGTAGCAGTCTCTGAATTAATGGTGGTTCCTGCTTTTGTCACTTAAAGCTCCTCTGTTGATTTCTCTTTTGGGGATGAAGCCTGGGCTTTCAGTGTTAAAGAAAACAAAACTCCCCTAAACCTCCCAAAATCAAACCCAAAACAAACAGAAAAAACTAATGTTTTCCAGCTGCTAACTGGAGCAGAAGATTTAAGAGCTCTGCTTTTGCACACTCAGTCTGTGATGCAGTGGATGAAATACAGGCATTAATTCCCCAGAAAACAGCATAGTCCATGGCTTCTGCTTGAGCAAGGCTCAGATGAGCTGTGAGGTGTCTGTGGTGCTTGGCTGGCTCTGCAGAACATGCTGCCAGCCATGGGCTGAGTCCAGGCGTCACTCAAATGCTGGGACAGGACACAGACTGGATTTCAAGGTGTGTGCCATCTCCCACTTGGGCTACTTTTCTGGTTAAATCTTTCTAGAAGGGTTTCATGTACATGAGGTATGATGGTGGGCATTGTGTTTCCTTGGGGAGGTGGACATTGTTACTACATTTTGTTTGCTTTCATATTAGGGGGCCTAGAGAAAGATGGGGACAAACATTTTAGCAGGGCCTGTAGCAGTAGAACAAGGGGTGATGCTTTTTAAACTAATAGAGGGGAGATTTAGATTAGATATAAGAGATTTTTTTACAGTGAGGGTAATGGGGCACTGGCGGAGGTTACCCAGAGAAACTGTGGATGCTCCATACCAGGAAACATTCCAGGTCAAGCTGGACAAAGGCTCTGAGCATCCTGGTCCAGATGAATATGTCCCTGCTCACTGCAGGGGTGTTGGAATTAAATGGGCTTTAAAGGTCCCTTCCAACCCGAACCTTTCTATGATTCCATATTCTAACAAATAACACAGTTCTAAAATGGAACTATTTTCACAAATGCATCCTTTTCCTGATCTTTCAAAACAAAGTCAGTGACAGAGAGCAGAGAAACCTGTGGAAGAGAAAAGCTTTTCCTCCAAGCTCTACCACACTGGTTTTCTCCTCTGAATAAACAGACATTTGTGAATTCAGTGGGTTCCATGTAATGCTCAGCATTGCACACCTTCTGTGGCGAGATCAGAGATGTGTTTTCAACACTGCTTAGAACTGTTTGGGAAAATACAGCCTAACTTTGCAGAGAGTTGGAAGGACACTTCTTGTAAAACCTTCTCATTCCCCAGTTCCAGTTCAGCACTGACACACAGAGGTGCTCAAAGGCTCCCCACCCTTATCATTCCATTACTGGCACAGTATTTGGTATTAAAGCAACCCAGTATGTGTTTATTCTGTATTGGACATCCAAATGTTCTCACACACTTCAGAAATGAGATCCTATTACCTGCTGTAAATCCTAATTGGTGTCTGTGCCTCCCAAGCAATGCACAGTTAGAGCTTCATCCATTCCTGTAGTCCCCACCTGGGATAGGACAGGCAGTGGCTGAACAAGTTCTCCCAAGCCTGAGTTCCTGAGTTCACCCCAGCAGGTTCCTCGCTGCAGAAGATCCTGATTTGGAGGCAATTTGTGGATGTGGCAGGTCTTGGCTTATCAAAGATTTGGAGACCCCACAAAAGGGAGAAATACAGTTCTTCCGATCTTTCTGCCTGTGGTGAATCTTGGTGCTTTCAGGGGTGTGGAGTGACACAGGAATTAGGAAAACTGAAACCTCTTGATTTCGGGGTGGTTTAAGATTTGCTTTCACAATATGCACCTATTCTACAGAACTTCAAAAGCACAGTGAGATGGTTAGTTAGCTCAGAAAGGTGTGCCAGGTCAGGTGTTTTTTACCATGGCATTGATAGGAAGTAGCCATCTCAGCTGCTTTTGTCCAAGTGCTTAATTTTCTCTCTCTTTCTGCCTTACAATGCGGTCTTTAATTTTTGCTCCAGGGGATGTTGCTACTCTGGATATGCAGCTCTGCCAGGAGTGTTCTTGTACATTTGGAAGTGGAATGTCTTGGCCAAGTGTTTGCAGGATTTGTGCTTGACAATGTAACAGAAATAATTAATACATTAAAAATGTGTACAATGGCATTTATACTTCACTTTGGAATAATGCCCATTTATCCACTGTGGGGTTCTTCTAAATACACAGTGTTTTGTATTTTTATTTTCTAGGCAGCCATATTGAGTATGAAGCTGAAATTACAACCAGATCAAGATGTAGAGAAGGTGAGTCATTTCTTCTGCAGGCTCCTCTGTCATCAAATCCACATTTTGTTCAACAGGATATCCATCAGGGCCCTCCAAGTCATGCTGCCTTTCCCTTGAGGCTTTACTTCATTCCCAAGAAGTACCTGTTGTGCTGTTGAGGTACCTTTACATCTGGGTTAGGCACAGAGGGTGTCTTCGTAGACGCCATTGCAGCCTCCTGCCCTGTTTTTCTGGCTGCAGCCACTGTTACAACAAATCCTCACTGTGTTCAGCACCAGGATGGAGGTCTGAGTTTTTGCTGCATTGAAGCTTTGCCAAAATTTGTGTTGAAAATGTCACAATACTCTTGTAGGCAGTACTGGTGGGCTAAGCAGGGGCTTGGAACTTGCCCACTGTGTCTGGCATGCAGGGAATGGGACAGCCCTCTGCCAGTATCTAGTCATGGACTCCTTCCATGCCTTTTGTGTGCTCCATTGGGATCAAAGGTCATTTCTTCTCCTAGATGTGCACCCCGCTGCTGCTCCAGGATAAAGCTAACGTGGTGGAAGATTATGTGGGAGAATATCCTGAGCTCCAGAGCAAGCTCTTGCAGATCCTGGACACGTGGTGTGAGCCCAGTTTCAATATCAGAGACATCACAAGGTAGAAACACTTGTCCTTCTGCACAGCCAGGGCCGAGATGCTGGTTGTCTGTCTGCAACCATGTCTCAGTGTAAGGCTGTGCAATATATTGACTTTCAGCTGAGAAAGGGGAAATTCTGGTGTCTGTGCCAGACCCTTCTCAAACGCCCCAGCCCACGGGACAGAGGAATCATTGCTATTGACAGATGCTCCATTCCTGCCAGAAGCAGGAGGACAGATGAAACCTATGCAGTGCATCACAGGGACAGACCAGTATCTGAGGGAGGGGGGAGCAATCAGCCTCTTGTGCTTTGCTGCAGACAAGGGTGAGTTTCAGTATCGGTTGTACAGGTTTGGCAGGAAGATAATACTGTGATGAAGTGGCAGAAAAACAAGAGATGCAAGTGGTTAACCTTCATGTGCTCATCAAATCATGGTGTGTGTTTTAATTTCTGACTTGCCTCTCACTGGAATAACTCCTGTCAGTCACAGAGCCAGCAGCACGGTCAGAGTCACGGTGTAGCTGCAGTAGTTGCAGTCTCTGCTCTGAAAAAGAGATGAGAAGGAATTGCGCACTTTCTCTTTCTTTAAAATGAGCCTCTGGACTTGCTTCAGTCATTGACTGAAATTTGTGCAGTTGTACTGTTGGCTTTTTGCTGTATCTTGTCCCTACCAACATCCAGCAAAACCCAATCCCTCTGCTGTTAAATATCTGCTATTTGGGAAACCTCCTTTAGGTGATGCCACAGGTATGTACTTCTGATGTTGTTACAGACCATATCAAGGCCTGTCCAGATACAAAGCAGAAAAATTTAACCGCAGAACACTCAGCAAGTTGGTCTTCAGGCTCATGGACCGATTCAACGTAGATCCAGGTATGGGACATTGCAACATACTGTGGGGTTATCTCAGCAATAAAGAACACACAAAGTCAATTTGTCTTCCTCCATGTTCATCAAGGAATTTCTGCTGTCACTTACCTTGGGGAGTTTCAGGGTTTAATTAATAATACTGAAAAACAAAGCTGGTAAGTTATGGGAATTATCACTTTGTGCTGTCAAAGAATGAAGTGCTGGTGACTAATGAACTGTTTCTGCCATGATATGAAATAAATCCTGACCTCAGCATGGCTCTGCATAAACACACCATGGTCAACTCTGAGTTATGACTCCATTCCTCTCACATAAGAGGCAAGTCATTATTCACTGGGGATCTGTTTTCTTGAGCTATGGGTCTGTCAGCTGGGAGGAGATAACCCTTGGGAAGCAGGAGCCTCATAGCCCTTTGTATTCTTCGTATAAACTAGGGTTGGTGGTAGGGAATTTTAAGGCTCCTGCAGCCTTAAAGTGGCACATTTTCTGTGACTGAACAGATCTGCCTCACCTGCAGTTGTCAGTTACCTAACAAAATCTGCTTTGCTTTAATTGTTAGCGGGGACTGTTGATTTTTCCTGTCTCTTTGGGACCTTGCACCAGACCCCTTTAGGTGCACCATTAGCTTTTACCCTGCAGAGCTTTCCATCATCCACTCAAGATAAGCAGTTCTCTTTTCTTGGACTGAAAGTGTTTTCTAACCACAAGTTCTGGGCTTATTACACCTGGCAGCAACACTATTGTACAATAATCTTCCCATCTTCAGACTGGTGTTCAAAAGTTAACAAGATAAACCTTGCAAACCCTCACTGAAGGAGAAATGCACATAATTATACATAGTGCATTGGTGTGAAAGCTGAAACATATGGGGGATGATTTATTTAGAAATTAAAACCTTCCCAGGAGTTCACTAGTCTTCAGTAGTTTTTCCTCCTTGACAAGGTTGGCTGTTCAGTCAACTATGTTCTGTAAAGGGAATTGAGTTCCCCTTTCCTTATGAAAGATCTGCCAAGGGTACGATATAATGGTAGAGATTAAATGATGTAACTGTTCACATGGAAAGTCCTGAGGAATAATTACAGAAGAGAGAAGTCAGAAGAGGAGTGTGTAGGTGTTGGTCTCAGGTGCACTCTGTGGGATGCAGTGTGCTCCAACCTGGGAATGGTTTCCACATGTTGTAGCTGCTGATTAACAATGGTGAATCTTGCTGGTTCTCCACAATCATTCACTGCTGAGGAGGTTCCTTGGTGTGGATACAGATCCCATTCCTGCATACACGTCCAGACATTTATCCCATGCAAACTGCAGTGTCTGCAGGGCAGGACAAGTCCTTGCTCAAGAGTGCTGCCCACCTCTTCTGAAGTCAGAGGGGATGTGGGTGACCAGTTTAGACTTTGGGGCAGATAAAACCAGTGCTGGAGGACTGTCATAGTCCCATATGTGAAAGCTGATGTTTACTTTTTACGTAATATCACGTGCAATTATGAGCAGGAATTCACACTTTGCTAAACTGTGACTGTCAGTCTCCTTTCAAGTGCTTCAGAAAGGGTTGAATGCCCTGCAGAGAAACTGCTGCCTTAGTGCTGGTCATACTGGAACTGAATTGGGAAATTCTGGCAGCTGCAATAATGTGCCTTTCCTTGACTTCCCACCTCTCCCCTCCCTTTTGCTGAATTTCTGGGTGTTCTCTCTCCATTCTGTAGTGGAAGTGATTCTGACTGTGATGAAATAGTGTGCAAGAAGGCAACAGGCTGGGCTAAATGCACAGATGAAAGAACCCCTCATGTCTCTTGTTCTAAGCAGCTCCCCCAAAAGCTGGCAGTGAGGCAGAGCTCACACTGGTTGTCACCTCTTGTTACCTCACCTGGCTGGGGGCTCATTTAGCTGCTGCTGCTTTCAGTCTCGTCCCCTCTGTGACTCCTCCCCGCTGTGAGAGCCTGAGAGCAGCAGCACAGAGGGAAGTGGCTGTGGTGAGAAGGGCTGGAGGAGGATGGGGTTTCTGGGTATGAGGACACAAACTTGTGTGTGACTCAATTCTTGCAGTTCCAAATCAACTTTCAAATTTCACTACCTGAGCTCACTCTTGCCCACAACCAGTAAATCACACACTGCCAAGCTGAGGTGTCTGTCAGGATCTGAAACACCCCTGGGAATTGCCAGCCTTAAATTCCAGAGCCAGATAGGAGGTGTCCAAATATAAAAAAATGTCTGAAACCTCAAAGAAAATACCACGTCCCAATTGATTAGTCCTCCTTTTCAGACCTCTGTTCCTGTTCACTCACAAGCAGGGTATGGTAAGTGGGAGATTTTCTACCAAGTCCCAAAGTTGTCCCAATAAAGTGTGTGTGGATTCCATTTAATTACCCTTATTGGGGAAGGAAGGAGTTGGGCAGAAGTGGTATGTGATTGAGGAAATTGAGGTTTATAGAGTCTTTTCTCACACCTGGGTCAGTGTGCTCTGGTTTAACGAGCCTGTAGGTTTTTCAAGCTAATTACTTAGTACTCTTGGGAGACCCTGTGAGATTGACTTCACAGATGCAAGTTTCAGTCAAAACAGATCTCAGAGGTGAGGGAACAGTCCCTTCCCAGGGCTGACATGGTTAACTGTTCTCTGCTCTGGTTTTGCACAGCCAGGACACACAGAGAGCTCAGGGATGTTTTTCGTTGAAAATTCCTTGGGTTTGAAGGAGAAATGATCCCAATCTGAGAAGTGTGATAGCCTCGGATACTGGGCTTGGTGCCTGTGTGCTGATGAAGCAAGTAACAGTTGTATGACAGAGAGAAGACAGGTGGGCACTGAGTGCCCATTAATGGTGGTGCTCGCGCTGTAGCAGCATGAGAGGTGAGCTGAGAACCTCAAGGTTTGAGTGCTGTGAGCCTGTTTTTACCGTAGTCTTTAAAAGGTTTTGTAGTATAAACCAAGAGAAATGTTTCTCTTACTTGAGCACCGGATTATCCACTGATTTAATGTGTAATTTCCGTCTGTGTGACCCCCCCGCCTCCATCCCGCACTGCCGGGGCTTCCGTGCTCCCGGCGGGGCCGGGGCAGCAGAGGGCAGGAGAGGGCTGTGCAGAGCCCCACATCTGCCCAGGTGAGCCACAGCTGGGAGTGCAGAGCCCCACAGCTGCCCAGGTGAGCCACAGCTGGGAGTGCAGAGCCCCACAGTTGCCCAGGTGAGCCACAGCGGGGAGTGCAGAGCCCCACAGCTGCCCAGGTGAGCCACAGCTGGCCCACACCTCCTCAGGGCTCAATGACCCACAGGCACATGGCAGGGCAGTCATCAGGGAGAGCCCCAGCAGGGCACTTTCAGAAGATGCTCCATTAGAGAGAAGGGAATGACTTGTATAACAGGAATACCTTTGGATGGAGGAAATTTCAACTGGTTTTACCTTTCCCTCATTAAAACGGAGCAGAATGTTATTCTCCTCCTGTCTCCTTTCGCCTCCCCTCTTTTCCCCCCCCCTCGACTTCCATGGTGTCACTTCCAGAGTGTTTTAGTTCAGGTGTTCAATACCAGCATACCTCTGCACACCCCTGCACACCCTTTCCCTGAGGAGAACCTCCAGGCTGGGACACTGGCAGGCAGGAACCCCTTTCCCAAGGCTGCAGAGCCCAGGTGCTGAAGGAGGAGGGCATGGAATGTGCTCCAGTCCTTTCTGAGGCCCTCACACTGTGGTTTTGCCTACTGAAGAGCAGGCAGTAGGATATGACCTGCTCTAGGCCATGACACACTAGCCAGCAGCTCCAAGCTTTTTTATGGAAAAACTGACACCATCCTGGCAATTCTGAGCATGAATTCGTTGTATCCACATGGTGTCCAGAGGTACACCAGGGCATGTTTTGCTTTAGGTGTAGATCAAACACCTTATGCTGTGCTCTGTTCTTGCTCCAGACAGCAGAGCCAGCAGGTAGCTCAGGGATCTGGGGGGAGACTGGGGTTTCTGCCGTGTCACCCGCTTTCTGAGAGCCACAGGCCCTGAGCTGTAGTGCCACAGAACATTTCATGAGATAATGATGTATCTTTGAGGCTACAACAGAGAGGTTCTCTTGACTGCAACCCTGTCCTCCACTAATTCGCACTTAGGGGTTAATCTCATGATGCAGCGAGAGCTCAGTGCACAGATTGCTGCTCCTCAGGTTCCCCAGCAGTCCTTAGCAATACCAGGGAAAGCCTCTAGCGTGTCAGGTAGCCTGATTTTGTTCAAAAAAGGCTCCTTTAGTTTGCTCCCAAACAAAGTACACTGTATGTGGCACCCGCTCTTCTGCCAGGGCAGGGAGGAGGAGTTTCTTTGTGAATGGAAGCCCTCAGGGCCATGGAGTGGTAGGCACCCACCACATCTGAAAATATATTGCACAATGTCCCCTGTGGACACATCTTACCCATCTTGCATGGCTGAGATCAGTGTGGATTGTGGGTTTCATACCCTGCTTGACAAACAGATTTCATTTTTACTCCCTCTGGGTTGCTCATGGCCATTAACTCTGCCAAGGGCTGAGAGCAGACTCTGAGTCAGGCCCAGGTGTGTCTCTCAGATGAACATGGTTGCGGTGCAACTGCCAGGTTAAGAGTTAACCAATGTCCAAAGAGCTGCTTTCATAGTATTAAACCATTTATGTTCCACTAGTGCTCCACCACCCAGTCATGATCCCATTGGACAGACACTGACTGGGAGGATGGTCTCTCTTCTGGAAAGCTTAGGACATGGTCTATGGCTCTGACCAACAGGGCATTGGTTTGGGTGCAGGAGATGGGGGTTCAGACACTTGCTCCCCCAGCTGGGGTGTTTGACTTTGAGGAAGGTGCTCTGTCCTAAAGCACTTTGATTCCTGCACATACAAGGTGCAGATGATCATGAAAGTGCAGAAAAAGGTCTGGCAAAGGCTCTGCAGTGCCACCTCTGCTACTTGTGCCTCTTGGCCAAAGGAGCTCCTGATACTTCTGATCTGCTTTGGAATGTGGAACCTGTTACAGACCTCCAGGGTGAGAGGTTTGCCATCTCCTACACAGCCTATGCCAGTTCTTCCCTTGCATTAGATGTTGCTGGGTTTTAGATGTTTTTTTTCTTCGAAAAGACTGTATGGAATTTCTCTTGCCTTTTTAGCTTTTGGTAGAAACATATGTTTTACTTTGAGTTTTATGATTTTGTGTGTTTGTGCTGTTCACTTGTATGTGTGTGATCCACTTTTCATGATCTTTTAACCTTCTTCTTGTGACTGAGATCAATAAAAGCTTCTGCTTTAGCAGTTGTCTCTTCACTTCCAATTTTTCCTTTGTCAGCTTTTCTTAACTCCTTTTTCTCTCATAAATGGTTTCCACACGAAATCTTAACCTTTCAGTTTTCTGAGTTTATTGAAGACCATTTTGTTATTCTCCACTTGCTTAAGAACTTTGATCTCTCAATTTCATTGTCTCTCTTACAAGTTCACCCTCATATTTTCCATAGAATCCCACACTGATTTGGGTTGGAAGAGACCTTAAAGTTCATCCCACTCAACCCCTTCCCATGGACAGGGACACCTTCCAGTAGCCCAGGTTTCTCCAAGCCCTATGCAGCCTGGCCTTGGACACTTCCAGGGATGGGGCAGCCACAGCTGCTCTGGCCGGCCTGTGCCAGGGCCTGCCCACCCTCACAGGGAAGAATTCCTTCCCACTATCCCATCTAACCCTGCCCTCTGGAAGTGGGAAGCCATTCCTCCTTGTCCTCTCCCTCCATGCCTTGTCCCCAGTCCCTCTCCAGCTCTCCTGGAGCCCCTTTAGGCTCTGGAAGGGGCTCTCAGGTGTCCCTGGAGCCTTCTCTTGTCCAGGTGAACACCCCCAGCTCTCCCAGCCTGTCCCCTTAGCCAAGGGGCTTCAGCCCTTGGAGCATCTCCGTGGCCTCCTCTGGGCTTGCTCCAGCAGCTCCATGTCTTTCTTGTATTGGGACCCCAGAGCTGGAGACAGCACTGAAGGTGGGGTTTCACCTGACAGGAGCAGAGGGGCAGAATGGGCCCCTCACCTGCTGCCCACGTTGTGGGATCAGCCCAGGGCATGAGGGGTTTCTGGGCTGCCAACACATGTGGCCAGGGCACGTGTTGAGTTTCTCATCCACCCACACCCCCAAATCCTTCTCCCTAGGGCTTTTCTCGATCTGTTCTCCATCCAGCCTGTACTTGTGCTCTTGATTAGTCCTTCTCTGTTTTTTCTGATAAAGTACAGAAAACCAGATTCAAGCTGCGTTCTTTTGCTCCATCAGAACAAAATACATCACTAGTGCTTTCAAACATGTTTCCAGTGCATCTGTGTTCCTCTGTCCTTTCCACACAGTTAGCTGGGCATTCAAACCCCCAGATCTGGCACGGCCTCTGCTTTGGATACTTCCTGTAGAAGCTCAAAGAAAAAAGTGTCCAGTGGATCTTTTGGGTGGCCTGGAACAGTCATGCCATGTTTCTTTCTGAAGTGCTTTGAAATCTCTGAGATAGGTGGTCATATTATTAATTTTTACCTTGATTTTATGTTCTTTAGAGAGTGTTGCTTTCCATGAGCTGATGATTTTTCCTCCAGATATTGGGATAATATCCAGAGGAAAGACCACCATATTTATTGAGACAATATCCTGTGTGATAATTGCAACAATTTCCTCAGATCCTTGAAGGGTAAGGATCTGTTGTCACACTGTGGAAGACTAACTTCAAAATAGCAGCTTTAACCATTTGTTTGAGATAGAAATGTTCATGTTCTGAAGGAATGCTTCAGGGGACTCTGAGGAGCTGCCATAACTAGCGGACATCAATCCATAACCCTCTGATCCCAGGGTCTGGTATCCAGAGATCTTTCTTTGTTCCCCTGGTTTGTAATCCTTGGGCGTGCCCTGTGTGGGGCAGGATAAGAGAGGGATAAGAAATCGGTTTCTCCCTGTGGATGCTGATTCAATGGAAGCTGCAGAGATGTTTCACTTTCCTGTTCTCTGTGACCTTTTCTGATTGCTGGTCCTGCTTCTTCTGACTCCCAGTGGGATGGTTTTAGCCACTGAAGTCCCACGGAAGGCTTTGGTTAAGCCTTTCGCTGTTCATGCATCCCAGCATCCAGCAGGAACTGACAGATACCTATGCTAATCCAGTTCATGTATTTTATCTGCTGCCTTTATCTCTCCTTGCACTGGATTTCAAAACAAGGCACTGTGTGAAGATCTTGGGTTTTGCAGTTGTAATGAGCCGTATCTAATGAAGATGACAGCAATAAAAATAATAACAACAACTGTGGCTTGCTAGCTCAGCAAAACAATAGTCCCCACCCTCTTTGTATGGATGTGGATCTCTTTCATGGATCTGTGTTTTATCGGATAAACTTTAGCCACAAGTTTACATCCTGAGTAAGTTGTTCACAACTGCTTCAATGAATTAACAACACAGGTTCCAATTAAACCCAGAAGAATACGGCCTCTGGAGACTGAGGTGGTGCCCATGTGAAGATGCTGCCTAATTAGAGGTGTGAAGTCATTGACTGTGGAGCATATTGAACCACTGAGTGGATCTTATCGCTCAGGGGTGGTGGAACCAGAGATATCAGACCCGAGGATTAGCATTGCTAATCATGGTTGAAAGTGTAAATAACAGTTTATAGTTGAGATAAGCGGACAGTGTGTGAGTTGTGAGTCTGTCCCTCATTGTTCTGAGTGTGAGGGCATCCTGCCTTCCCCAGCCCCAGTCTGACACTGGGGAAGGAAAAGTGTCATGTCTAGACAGTAAAACTTCCAGGAAATTCCGTGATGTTGTGTACTTAAATGTCTTTTTCCTTCTTTCAGCTCTCTGCCCTAATGTCATAAATCAGCGGCACTTGAGAACCCTGAACTACCTCTTTTACAAGAGATTTGTTGAGGTATGTGCTGTGCTGTGCTGTGTTGTGGAGGGACTTGAGTGAGGATTTTCATTCCATTTGCATTTTGAATAACATAATTGAGATAATTGAAATGTATAGATGGTATATGAGCAAGTTTTTGTTGTGAGTACTGTGATATAAAGATGCCTTGGATCTGCCATGTGATCTGTTTGTTCTCTGAGTGAATAGTTAGTGTGTCCAGTCATGTTCCCATGCCTGGGTGTCCTGATTGCCCAGGGCTGGAGCTGCTTCCCTCGGCTCCCTCAGCAGTGCTCTGGGACACTGTAGGTAGCTCAGGGTCAGCTCCAGCATTCAGCTTCTCTCAGCCCTCTCAAATAAGGAAGAACATACTGAATAAAGACTTGCTGGAGGTTTTGCTTGGATTTTTTGGAAGAACACTAGTTTCTAGACATTCCTCATTTCTGGATTCTTTGCAGGCACTTTGCTTTGGTGGTTGTGGCCTGGCTGGGACAGGTATGGACCAAACCTGCCACAGGAGCTTTTTTGTGCTGCCGGCCTGGTTACTGCACAGCAAAATGATCCTGTTTTCAGCTCCTGAACCACTCTTTGAACAAACTTTACTTCTAGACTCCAAATTCTCTTTCCAAATCCACTGGTACTTGTCCTGGCACTGCGGGCTTGAAGGAATAAGAAAATGCCACTAATTCTTTTAGAGAAGCAGGCCTCTAGGAGGCAGCTTGGAGGTTGACTGTCTGCAGAATGACTTGAGTGTGGTTTCTCCTCCCCACTCATGAGTGCACTGAGCCAAATCACTGCCCTTTGGATGCTCCTGAGGTCCTGCACTGGGAACACATTTCTCTCCTTAACAGGGTGGGTTTGCTGCTTCTCCTGACGGTCTGGCACTCAGCATGACCCTGTGTCTGGGGAGAGATTGTACCAGCTGAGAGTCAGATTTTGTTCTGCCTCCTCTGGAAAAAACAGCTTTCACTTGTATCCAGGTGTATCCATTGGACTGTGAAGGACAAGAATCACAAGAGACTGAATATCACAGTGAAATCTTTCCATTTTTGAATTTTGAATTTTCAAGCTGTTTGCCAAGCATGGAGCAGCCTTTCATCTGCAGTTCGTAAAAGACTCTCCTTGTAGATACAGGAGGGGTTTTTTAACAGAGCCTGAGCCCAGCAGGTTTTTCAGATGTTTCTACAGAACTATTGATCCAGTCTTCAGAGAGCCAGAGTTCAAGGAATGAGCCACCTCCTCCCAAAGTGCCTGTTCTGTGTTCAGAAGAAGATTCCTTTTTGCTCTGGCAGCAGCAGGCAGATCAGGCATATTTTCTGACCCCCCAGCACTTTGAACATAAGGATGGGGTTGAGTGGTGGTGATTTAATGACACCATTCTGGCACAGCCAGTTCTGCTCCCCAGACCTCCCGATCCATCAGGGAAGGCTCTGAGCTGTCCTTGCTGCCTGCCAGACCCACTGCCAGGAGAGCTGGGCAGGACTGAGCATTTCAGGCTCCTGCATCTTAGAGCTTTAGTTCTGGATGACATCACTGTAGAGAGCTTGGTCATCCACAGCTAGCAAGAAGAGAGCATTTATCCAGGTGTATTTATTTAGCAGAGTGGAGTTGGATTCGTGATCTGGAGTTCTGCTCTCTCTGGCCTTCCATTTCCTTTGTTTTGGAGTATTTGCTTGATTTAAAGTATCCAAGCTGGCCAGTTACTTCCATTAAGGTACATTTGGCAGCTGTTTCTGGACACAGTCCCTTCTTCTGAGAGCTCTTTGGTGCTCTCTGTTTACCATTCTCAGCTGTGTCTGAGTTTTGGTTAAATGGCCCCTTTATCTCACTAGTATTTAAATTACATGCTTGTATATCTCAGAGCTGCTTTCTTTGAGACTCTTACTCCCTGTTTGCTCTTGTACCTTTCCATAAAAGTGGCACTGGCAGTCCCTGTTCCCTCTGCCAGCACGGGGACTGAAGCTCATGGTCAGTCTCATGCAGCCTCTGCTGTTGGCAGAGTGGAGAGTAGGTCCCATCACAAGTTTCTCCCCAAGTCTGGCTCTGAACCACATTAGAATGGGAATAGTAACTTGCCAGTTTCCTTTCCCAGACCCCATGATTCCAGAGGATTTTTCATTACTTGGCTGTTGAAAAAGTTTGTATTTTTATATTCTGAATGCTCAGCCTTGCAGATGATTCCTGAGATCCATCCCTTTCCCAGAGCCCATGTGATGGCTCTGCATGGGCTGGCTGGAGAGCTGAACAGCCTGAGGACACATAACATGTGAATTTTTATGTCTTACATGCTGTCATGTAACAGTTCTCTGAGTTACTTCATCCAAGCTGTGTTGTTCTGCTGTGCCCTGGCAGCTGAGGTGTCCTGTGGGCTCCAGAGTGCTTTCCTTGGCCACAGGTGATGCCAGTGGGTGTGATGGGATGTTCATTTCTCAATTGCTGTATGGGACATACTGCCTCTGCTAAGATGGCTCAGGAGTAATTTTGTCTTTTCAGAAAACCATGACTGAGGAGAATTGGGCAGATCACGTTCAGGTCAGTATGGATTTCCCTCTCTTGTTTTCTTAGGGTTATTTGCTTGGAGATTATATTAAGACGTTCAGAGTATCCAGCTCTGGATGCTGTTCTTGTGCTATTACAGTTCTGCACTTTCTCATCACTTTGAAAGCATACAGCAAAATTGTACAAGTTATGTCTTTGAAAATGCTCTTGTTTGGCTGGAGTTTTGGCTGGAGCCAAACTAGGATGTTCGGATAACACTCAGGCATGGGGTGGGATTGTTGGGGTGGCCAGTGCAGGGCCAGGAGTTGGACTCGATGACCCCTGTGGGTCCCTCCCAACTCAGGACACTCAATGACTCTGTGGTTCTGTGATTTGAGTAAGATTATCGAGTACATTCTTTTACTTTCCTGCACTTATTTGTAAGGGAACATTACAAGTATTTATGTTGATTAATGACAAGGAGAGTTCAACAGCTGACCAGATGTGAGGGAATAGGGATAAATGTTAGATTCCCTCTGCATGTTCAATTCTGATCATTTTCAACAGGTTTATTAGGTGACTCTCATGTTGTAACCTCTACATCCTGTGCTGTAGGACACAATTTTAATGGCACAGGGAGAATGGAGCAGTATGGGTTTGTCTTGGCGTATAAACAAGAGCATTCAGGGTTTGCGGTTTCACCTGATCCTACAATAAATACAAATGTGACAGTAAAATAGCATGAAATTCCATGGAAATAAGCCATTAATGGTTATTTATGTGTCCATGATGTCCCCATGGGATTGCAGCCTCATGATGAGTGTTTGCTCCTGTTCTGTAACTCCTCTTGGAGTTCTGCAGCCATTAGGGATTTCTGAAAACCAGTCTGAGTGGTAATGGGCCAGCTGTGGACTGATGATCTCAGGGATTTGAGGTCTGAGGCACTGTTTGGACACACCAGCAAAGTGATGGGATTGTTGGGGTGTCCTGTGCAGGGCCAGAGGTTGGACACGATGATCCTTGTGTGTTTCTTCCAGCTCAGGAGATTCCATGATTTCTTGATTCTAACTTCTGGATGTGTTGTGGTGTGTGGGAGAGCCTCCCATGTCAATCACTTGTGCAGACAGGAAGCTTAGAATACTCCCTGGGAAGTGCCTGGAAAAGCCACCTCCCTGGAGAGCACAGAGTGTGATGGACTGTGGCAGCAGGTTGTCTTTGCTTTCCCAAAGGATTCCAAACTTTGTGTTTCCTGCATGTTGCCAACTGATCTATTTTTCACAACTATGTAATTATGAGCCGAGCAGTGCTGAAACTTGCCTGTTATAAGCCTGATTCAGCTATCAGAGATCACTGTCTTTGGCATCACTTGAAAGGCATCTGGAGGAAACTGAAATAATCACCTGTGCAGGCTCCTGCTGCTCCTGCTGCTCCTGCTGCTGCTGCTGCTGCTGCTGGCAGGGAAAGCAGGTAACAAAGGAGGGATCTCGGAGCAAGTTTTGGGTTTCAGTGCGAAAACTGAGGTTATCAGGGACTTTATAAGTTTTAGACTTTGCAGGAGGAAATGACTCAACATTCACTCAGAGCTTCATAGAATCAGGATCACAGACTGGTTTGGGTTGGGAGGGACCTTGAATCTCATCCTGTTCCACCCCCTGCCATGGGCAGGGACACCTTCCACTAGCCCAGGTTGCTCCAAACCCCCTCCAACCTGTCCTTGTACACTTCCAGGGATGGGGCAGCCACAGTGTCTCTGGGCAACAATTTCACCTGTGTCTTGACATGTTTTGATAAAATAAATGCTTTCAGTTCCTTGTGGAGCTGAGGAAGGCCGTTGTTTGTGTTCTGTGTCCCATCCCTGCGTTTAGTTGAGGCTCACAGATACTTTGGATCTTCCAAGCTCTGCCCAGCCAGGCACTTGGAGGACAGAGGGTAGGACTCAGTGTGACCTCTGGTCACCTGGGGGAATGGGAACCAGAACTCCCAAAAGACTCCATGATGGCACACTCTCAGAATTATTGGATCATTTTTGGGTACTTTTTTCAATTCAAAGAAGCTGTGATGGAATTAAAGCCCATTTTTGTTTAATTCTGTGCTGCAGCCATAACTAAAGACTTACATAGATATCAGGAGCCCTGGTGGTTATATAATATCAGGAATTATAGAGATACCAATTGAATTACAGATTTCAGGAGCCCTGGTGAAGGCAGGTCTGTCCCTGCTGGCCATGGCATGCTCTCTGTGGCAGGCCAGAGACATTTTGGGGCTGGGATTTCTTTTTGTTCACCCTGAGCAGTGCAAGTACAGATTTTTCATGTTCCTGCCCTGTGGGATGCATCCAAGGTGTGATCCTGAGTGTTCCTACAAAAGGCAGAAACCTGGGAGTTAGTTGTGGGGCCAACAGAACCTGTTTCCAGCCCTGCAGCAAACTGGGTTTGTCCCCTCTGCCTGCCAGTGCCCAGTGGATGAGCCAATGTCCAGGCAGAGATGGCAGAGGAGGCAGGAGGGGAAGGAGAGGGATCCAGACCTCTTCATACCATAGGGAAGCTGCCCTCATCCCCAGTGCCTGCTGCAAACCTGGTTATCTGGGAGAGCTGCCACTTGCAGCATCTTCTCCAAGTGGAAATGCCTGGAGGGCAGAGGGAGGGGAAGAGACACTGCTCCCCGTGCCAGCTCTTCGTTCCCTTGCCTAACTGATTCTGGGCTGCGGGAAACACACGGGAGAGCCTGTCTTCACAAGCAGAGGGGAAGGTGTGGAGGATATTGATGGTAGATAGGCAGGGGAAAAGAGGCAGGGCGTGAGGCTCCTGTCTGCTTTCTGTGTGCCCTTCTGCTTCCATTTTCACAGGCTTCATGTTTTTCATGGCTTCATCAGCTACATAAAGAGGGTAAAATTGGGCAAAGCAAGCACAGAACAGCCAGTGTGTGATTCTGTTCAAAGGTGTTCAAGGTTGTCCTGCCAGTGACTGCAGAGAGCATGTGGCCAGTGGCAGGAGGGCCTGTGGAATGCTGATATTCCCCTGGAAATTCTGCAGGAAAAAATCACTTGGAGACCTAGCATGGAAGGCATTTTTGGCACCAGCAAAGTGATGGAATTGTTGGGGTGTCCCGTGCAGGGCCAGGGGTTGGACACAATGATCCTGGCGGGTCTCTTCCAGCTCAGGAGATTCCATGACTCTGTGATTCTAACTTCTGGATGTGCTTAGGTATGTGAGGTGAAGGGCTTTCTGTTGATGGTGGACTGTGGGAAAACCTTCCGTGTCAATCGCTTGTGCAGACAGGAGGCTTGGGATCAGCCAGCCTTTCAAAAAGTGAATGCACACAGAACCATGATATGGATGAGGAGCAGAGTGGGGACGTGACTCTCATGGGAAGTGTCACCTCTGCCAGTGTTTAGGTGTCATATTGTGTCTGAGATACTTGTGTGAGGTTGGCAACATGACATGGGCCCTACTGAGGAGCACTCCCATCTCGGGTGGCACGTGGAGCCCCAGGACTTCTCAAATAGCACCAGACACCTGTGTTCTGGTGACCTGAAATTATCCCAGTTTAACAGAGGACTGAGGGTGGGAGGGTCTGGTGTTCTGCTGCATCATCCTGAGTGTACCCCGTTCTCACCAGGGTTTCGGGGGGATCTTGTGATTGGGCTCAGCTGGGTTGATCAGTGCCAAATCAGTTCAAAATGTTAAATATACCAAGAAGTCTGTGTGTGTTTATTTGGCCTTCCTGATATGAAAATTCTCCCGTGGAGCAGAGCAGAGTGACACTGCACAGCTCTTGTTTGGGGCACTGACTAGAATCGGCACTGGGCAGGGTTAAAACATGTTAATTTGTTTGGGACTGCCAGTGTTACAATCACTGTGATGTCAGATGAAGGGAACAGGTAGAAATGGGATTTTCAGTTTCACTGACCTTGAGCCAAAGGGCCTTTTGCTGCTAAAACTCAAACCGTTCTGTGCTGGTGTATGCACAAGGAAACTGTCCCTTAGCTTCTCAAATATCAAAATCCTAAACCCTTCCAAAGCTGATGGCCAGAAGAGCACTGTTCTTTGGGTGCTCCTCGAGAGCAGTGTCCACCAGCCAGCCTCTTGGTCGGGACAAGAGGAGACAGCCTCGAGTTGAACCAGGAAGGTCTAGATTAGGCAGTAGGAAAAAATCTTTTCATGGAAAGGGTTGTACAGCCCTGGCACAGGCTGCTTGGGGCAGTGTGGAGTTGCCATCTCTGGAAGGCTTCATAAAAACATGTGGGTGTGGCACTTGAGGACATGGTTTAGTGGTGAACATGGTGATGATGGTAGGCTGATGGTTGGACTGGATGACCTTAAAGATGTTTTCCAGCCTTGAAGATTCCATGATTATCTGATTCTATACTGGTTGGAACCACTCTGGCCTTCACTTTGGTATGTGTGATTTGAGAGAAGGGTGCAAGGGTACACCACCCAGAAAAGTGGCCTTTGTTTTCCTCAGACCCCTGTTTTGCAGCTCTTCAGCCTGCTCTGGACTTCCATGGGAATGCGAAGATGAATCCTGGAGCCAGCTGTTCCCCATGTTCAGCGTGGGGAGAGCCTGCAGCTAATCTCTTTCCTCCTCCAGCTGGGACAGTGAGATAACTTATTTATTTTAAAATTTCTGACCATGAAAATGAAGCACTGTGCCAGCTCATTCTCTGGGTGAGCAGTGGTGAGATGCTGGCAATTCCTAGGAAATGTATAACTCCGGTTCCATGGCAGTTCCAGGGTTGTTACGCTGCTTATAGACCATATTCTGAAATCTGCCCCAAGAGAAGGCAGAAGGTTAAAGTGCCCTCCTTTTTGTGCAATACACTGGAAAAACTTTGACAATTCCTGCTCCTTAATAGTTGTAAATTACCTTATGCTGCAGCAAGGAGTTGATGTAATCTGACTTATTTAACCAATTAATTTCTAAATGGCAATGGCTGATGCCAAGATCTTTTCTGTGCAGACCATTTTGACCTCAATTAAAACACAACTACCTCTGGAATAAAATGCAATTGCTGTTACTCTCAAGGAGGGAATTTTAAGGGAAATTTAAAGGGCAGAATGCAATTATTTTTCCAAAGGCTTTTTGTGGCCAGAACACCTGGCCAGGACTCCTGCTCTGGGGAGTCTTGAATAAGGACAAGGGGTCAAAAAGACCACTTTGCAAATACCCACATCCAGTGTCCGTCCCAGGGACCTGTGAGTTTAGGGAAACTTTTCAATTGACTCAAGATTGTTTTGAGTGCAGCAACATCCCTATGGTGTGGGGAACTGAATATCCATATGGAATGAAGCAATCTGTGCAATGCAAATGGGAATGGTGCTCAGGAGGTGGGTAATAAACGGCATGGCTCTCGGTGTAAGGCTGCATGTCAAATTATCTTTCCCTCTGTGTTTGAGTGAAGTGTTTATTCAGGGATGGGGTGGATTTCATCACTCAAACATCAAATCCAGGCTGGCTGCTTTCCTGGAAGGTGGAAACCCAAACTAGTTTAACCAGCCGACGTGTGGAGTCCCCTGTTAGTACTTCTGGGCTCTTTTTTAGCAGGAAATTAGAACCAGTGGGTGATTTGTTTTGTTCCTTCTGGCCTTAAAAGTCTCAAGGAGGAATCATCAGCTGATATAAATTTTCAAGGTTCTACCAGTGTTGCTGCACATGGTGCTTGTTCTGAGGTGCTGGGCCACTGGAGCCCAATAGCTCCCAGTATGGGAGTGTGGATGAATATGCAGAAGCTGCTCCTGGTCTGATTTTGCCTGCAGTCTGTCTCTTAAACCATCTTAAAGAATTGCATTTATCTTTCTACAGCTTTAAGCAGCTCCCTAACAGTTGCTGTTTAAAAAAAGAGATTTGATTTTTCTTTTCCATTTCCCTCTTGCACAGTAGCTGGTATTTAGACCTGGAGCAGTTAAAGGTTTAAGGTCTGCTATCTGTCTTGGGAAGTCGGGATTGGGGAATTGTTTTGTTTCACATGAGAAATGGTAGGCTTTCTTCCCCCACTGTCCACTTGTTGCTCCCATTGCTCCTTCCATTCCTCTCCCTGAGTTCAGGGACTGACAGGAGCTCAGTGGGAGTAACAGTGTTTTGACAGTCCCTCTGCTTTTGCCCTGTGCCTTTTTCTTTGGATTCATTATTCCTCTTGGAGGTCTCTGGGGAGAACACACAGTCACAACATGATGTACAAGTATATTGTTCCTAAAGGAATATTAAACCATGGGCAAACTGGACAATTAAAGTAGGAGGCGAAGTATAGATTTCCTTCTGGTTTTCAGTTCAGTTTGTCAATGGGGTCGTATATTTACTGATAGCTGAAAGAACACCAGTTACTGCAAAGCAGAAGGACTGACTGATGGGGCTGTTGTAGGGAACAGGCACATCTGGGACTGTCTTAGGAACAGCATTCTGTAATTACAGGAGCTGGACCCAATGATCTTTGTGGTTCTCTTCCAGCTCAGGATATTATGTGGTTCTGTTATTCCTTGATTCAGTTCTGCAGCCCTGATCTGCTCTCAGGATGGAGAGCAGGAAGATGTGCACCTATATTAATGAAGTCAGCACTGTTGGGCTAAAAGAAATGGGAATGTCTCATGGAACAAACCCACAGCTGCTGTGGGAGAAATACATGAGAAAAGCCAAACACACAGAGTGTTCTGTGCCTTCCAAGATAAAGAAGAGTCTATTACATACAGTTAAATATAGATACCTCCAGGTACCTCCTGCATGGCCTAGACTGGATTAATTTTCTGCAGGACCTGGAGTGCTGCTGTGTCCAATGGTAACTGTTTGTAACAAATCCAGCCATTGCTAAGCACAAAGGTACTAATGAATTCTGGTGTAATTTTACAATAGGTGCAAAGAGGCCAAGACAAACTGCCATTGTTTGCTGTCCAATCTACCAAATTGTCAAAAATGTCCAAAATAATTTTAAAAGCCAGCCAAAAATTTCTCAGGAGTGATGGAAGGTTTGTTTGCTCAATAGCTTCAGAAAATCAGCCCCCACTTACTGAAGTGTGGCTCCACGGGGCCAAGCTCTGGGGATTGATGGGAGCTGGGTGTCTGATTCTGATTCAGTGAGAGATTGGTGAGGGATTCCCTGGAAAGCTCAGGACCTCAGTTTTAAAACTGATGGCTGAACAGCCTCTATGTGCAGCCATAGTAAGTGCTGGAGAGTGAAGAGAGGAAACTGGAGAGAACAGACTAGGGGGGAAAAAATCTCCTTTAAATTGTTTTGGTATGTTAGAGATGCATTCTGACCTTAGCCCCTGCCACCAGCCAGGGCCAGCGTGCTGCTAAGCACAGTAATTACATTTCTGTCACTAGCAGGCATTCATTTGAAAGCACAGCTTCATCAGAAAGAGATTTGGTATGGTATAAAAAGAGCTAATTGGCTTACGGCTGTAGGTTGAGAGGTCAATGTTAGATTAAAGAGTTAAGAGCATCAGCAAGCTGTTGGACTCCACTGGGGGGTGCTGGGGGAGGTTTAGTTCTGCCACATGGGAAAAGCATCTTAGGAGTAGGAAAGTATAGAGAAAGGACAATCATCCAACACCTTATAAGAACATGTGGAAAATACCAGCTCCTTAAAATCTGTCAGGGGTCAATATAGGTGTCCAGCATACCCCTTGCTGACTCCAAACTGCAGCAGCTGTACACTTAGAGTCACAGAATCCCAGACTTCTGTGGGTTGGGAGGGACTTTAAAGCTCATTTCGCTCCACCCTGCCATGGGCAGGGACACCTTCCACTAGCCCAGGCTGATCCAAGCCCTGTCCAACCTGGCCCTGGACACTTCCAGGGATGGGGCAGCCACAGCTTCTTTGGGCAACCTGTGCCAGGGCCTGCCCACCCTCACAGGGAGGAATTTTTTCCCAATATCCCATCTAAATCTCCCTTCTGTCAGTTTGAAAGCATCCCCCATTGTCCTGTCACTATCTGCTCATGTAAAAAGTCACTGTCCTGTCTGTCTTTTCTATAAACCCCCTTCAAGTACTGAAAGGCCACAACAAGGTCTCCCCAGAGCCTTCTCTTCTCCCCAGCTCCTGTTTGTGTACCACAGGGTAAAAATGAGGACAGGCTCACTTCAAACAGGCAAATCCTGTGTTCCTTTTGCCCCAGGACAAAGAGAACCCTGTCAGGACCACTGACATTGGCCTCTGCAGCAGAAATAGGGAAAGGCAAAGGGCAGGATGGGGCATGGAGCTTGCCTGCTTCCTGGTGTAGAACGGAAGGAGAGGATAGATTCACTAATTTAAAAAAACCTTAACAAACAAGAGGGCTCTGCACATGTTCTGTTTGCAAGGGGGAAACAGCTCCTACCTCAGCGTGTGAGACCACGTGGCGGGAGGTGCAGAGAGCTTGGGGCTGTGCAGGTGGAGGGGCTACATTTGCCCTGTGTTACCAAAGTTTTAAGCCTTGTACATATTCACGCACACACAGACCCACTTTGCTCTTCTTATCCAGCCCCCAGTAAAACTATCCAGTCATTCAATAATCATCCCAGATTATTTAAACGCCCTGTAATCGATCGGTCCCTGTCTGAGTGCTCCACTGATAGATATTGAGTTCTAAAGCCAGTGCAAATCAGCTGCCTTGCACACAGATAATCAGGCTGTTGGCAGTTGATAGTTTGGCTGTATTATACTTTTAGGCAAGATTAGTTCCCCAGTTCCTTGCCAAGAAGAGAACCACATAAACAGAGGATTGTTTAGAAACAAAAAAAGTTCCTCTTGACGGAGAAGTCATGTAAATAGGAAGAAACAGGAAACTAATCTTCCCTTGTTCGCTCTGAAAGAATGCATATCTCTGAGGAATGTTGTAATTATGGATTTAGGAAATCAGTCCAATTTGTCAGGGTGTGAATTTCAGAGTTCATTCAGTCAACCCTCTCAAGCATTTCTCCTTCAGAACAAAAACCACCAGGAGCTGAAGTGTACCAAAAGAGATTAAAGGAGAGAAAAATCTACTGCCAAGCTTTGCTTTTGGGAAAGATCCTGCGCAGATACTGATTATTGCTTTGGCTCTGAGCCGGGGGGGTTGGGGCATGGTAAAATAGAAATCAGTGGCAACGCATGTTTGTCCTGTGGGCATCTATTTCCATAGACTAATGATGGGAAGAGTTTGTGCTCCCGAGCAAGTACTTCCATCATCAGGATTTTTGCTTATTTACTTTGAAGACTTTCCTAAATAGAAAAGTGGTTCCTGCTGGGAATGGCACATTCTTGGAGAGAAAAGAACCTAAACCCAAGTTCCTCACTGTTCTGAAGCGGGGCCGGAGCAGATCCATGAGCAGAGCAGAGCCAGGGAGAGCACGAGGTGTGAGTACAGGGCACAGCAAGGCTGGGGACCATGAGTGACAGAGTCCCTGCAGAGCATCACTTGCAGTTTCAGCCTGGCCAGGAAGGGCTTTCACAGGCATGTCATGAAAAATATCATGTCCAAAACCTGCTGGAAGTGAGGCAGCAGCAGAGAAGAAACCCGAGAAGTCTGATGTCAGTGAACCCCAGGTCTGGGTTAAAAAGAATGCAAAAAAATTAGCTTGTTGCCTCTGTTCTTTGGCCACAAACACAGGAGATGTGAAATTCATTCCCCTCAAACATTAGAGGGCTTTTGGTTTAGGCAGTGATAGGGGTGAGAACCTGGTGCTCCTTGAAGGCCAGTCTTTGATGCATCTGTTTCCATGGAAAAGTGCAGATCTGAAGGGAATTGTACATTAGGAATGTGTGGGCAGAGTCATGACCACACAATGCTAGAATCATGGGATGGTTTGGATTGCAAGAGACCTTAAAGATTTTCTAGTTCCAACTCCCTGCATCCTGGTCCAGGAGGACCCCTCTGGAAAGCTGTTAAAATAATCCACAGTCAGGACCAAGTAAAAGGAGGTTCCTGCTTTGTTGCTCAGCCTCAGAATTTGGAATTTGACCTGAGCAGGGAGAATGGAGTCAGGAGAGAATAAGAAAAAGGTTTCTGAGGCTATTCTCCCTTCTTGCAAGAGCTTCCTCCTGGAAAGTCCATGGAGTGGAGCACTAAGTCCCACTGGGCAGTAAATGGGCTGGAATTCCACATCTGTTTGGAAAGGAAGACGGAGTTTATGGATTCTCATTATGTATGTGACTGGGTATGGGGACACTTCATGGAGTTATTGGTTGGGTTAACTGCCTTCTGGTTTAGCTCATTAGGGCAGATATTAGGGCTACCCAAACCAACTGGGAAGGTGTCAGGGTGGCTTTAGCTCCTGCACATCCCAACAAACTGAAAAGGTATAATCCTGTGAGTTCAGCAGTGGAAACACAGTGACAATGGTTTCATTCCTTTACACACCTGCAGCTGTGGCAGCCCTGCAGTGACATGGAGCTGCAGTGCCCTGTCCCTGTTCCTCCAGTGGGGTCAGGCTCCAGGTATCCCTCACTGTTCTTGCAGACAGATCCTGTAGGACAAGTGGATGTCACACACTTCTGCTCAGTGGGATTTTGGAATGTTCAGGTTGGATAGTCATCCTTCAGGCAGCCCCAGAGTTTAGCAGAGAGTCATATTTTCCTTGTGAGGGCTTCTGTGCTTTGGGAAACAAACCAGGGTTTTGTAATGGTGACTTTTGTGGAAGGGCTCGGTGATTGTATAAACCTTCTGAGGCTGGAGAGACCAGAGAGAGGACATTGGGTCACACGAGGCCCAGGCTCAGTGAAGCTCAGCAGCAGTGCAGGTCACCCAGGGTGCAGTACATGATGGGAGCCTTCCCTTCCTCCAAGTGGAGAGCAGGATTTGCCATTGGCCACAGTGACACTTTGTTCGTGTGTGTGTGTGACACAATGACAAAAGGCGGGTAGATAAATGCTACTTCAAAATACACTGGGAAGATAAGGGTTGCCAGTTAGTCTTCAATGCGCTGTGTCATTGGGCTTAGACAAAGCATCTACTGTGATAAGTAACACACTACTCTGCTCTGAAAGAGTTTGGCCAATTTCCCCATCCTCATTCATCTTCAGTCTTGCCAAGTGCTGGAATGCTCCCAGAAAATATCTCCAGCCTGCCATCGTGGGACCGAGAGGTGTGAGAAATCTGGAAGCATATCAAAACTCTGTGGCTTATGTATTCAGACCAAGTCCTTGGTCCTTTGCTAATTCCTGGGATGAATAATATTCATCAGCTCCGGGGCCAAGGTTAGGTTGGAATTCAGAAGGTGCCTCTGCAGTGGCCGTGAGAAAGGGATTTTGGGGGAAGAACATACCCTCAGGACAGACTTCACACTAAAGGGAAGGAAAAAGAAATTATATCTGAAAAAGCAAGAAGGGTAAAGTTACCTTAGAGTGTTTGTTATGGAGCTGTATTATTTGTTTTTTATGGATAGCATGCATTTATTTCTCTCTCCAAATAAAGGCTGTTTCAGTGGGGTTAACCTGACACTGCAGCTCATTACAGAGCTACACCTGTGCCATTCCCTGACCAAGTAGTGGATGGGAGAGCAAGTATTGCAGGTGGATGCAGTGATTCTCTGTATCAGCATGCCTGGAATTGTGGGATGTAGTTGAGGAAAATGAGTTAATTGTGGGTTAAAATAAAAAGTTCTGATCTTCCCACTGTGAAACTCCCCAAAGCATCAGGCTATGTAAACATTGTTGAACAAGACCAGGAACTGCTCAGTGGCCCCAGATGGTCCCAGCACAGCCTCACGCTGCCTTTCCTGCTAGGGGATCTGTCTGACAGTGACAGGAGTGGAGGGACAGGACCCCTTCCCTGACACATTTGTGGGTGCAGCATGGTGCCAAATCAGGCAGTAAAAG
Source organism: Anabacerthia variegaticeps (assembly GCA_035583185.1). Classification (NCBI taxonomy): domain Eukaryota; kingdom Metazoa; phylum Chordata; class Aves; order Passeriformes; family Furnariidae; genus Anabacerthia; species Anabacerthia variegaticeps. Next base: position 10,788,646 of record JAWWEW010000038.1, read on the forward strand.
CTGATTTTTTAGGACAGCATTTTCAGGCTGTGTTTGCATGCCAACACAGTTGGAGTGCCAGCGGGAGTGGGATCCAGCACCAGGGCTGAGCTTTGCTATCTTACAGAGGTAACGTGGTGCCTTTTTTACTAAATCCTCCCATGTCCTGAGGTGTCTGGGGAATTGAGTGCTGGACAGTCCTTGGGCACGTGGGAGCAACATTGGTGTAGAGTGTTGCACCTTCACTCTTAAACCTGTTAAATATCTGTTGCAGTGGGTTAGGTTGGATCTCAGGAAAAACTTCTTCCCCCAGAGGGTGGTGGGCACTGACCAGGCTCCCCAGGGCAGTGGACATGGCCCCAAGGCTGCCAGAGCTCCAGGAGCATTTGGACAACGCTGTGAGGGACAGGGTGGGATTGTTGGGGTGTCTGTGCAGGGCCAGGAGTTGGACTGAATGATCCCTGTGGGTCCCTCCCAGCTCAGGATATTCCATTTTTCTGTGTCTCTATGAGCCTCCATTTCTGTCTGGGCTTGTGCTTTTTCCAGCTAAGAAACCTTGATATCCGTGTTCTAGTCAGCTACTGAAGTGAAATCTGGGAATGATCATGTCAGATTCACTTCAGTGAAACATCCTGTGTGGAGCCTTCCATCTCTCTGGAGGGAAGTGTCCATGTTCTGTGCCGTGGGGCCACTGCCAGCAGATGGTTCATCTGTTCTGTGGCTTTGTGAGTGGGGTGAAGGCCTATGAAGAATGTCTAACACTGCTGAAGGAAATGTCTCAAGCTCTTGTTCAGTGTTTTTTTGAAAATATTCTCTCTTCAGATGTGCCTTTGAAAGCAACGTTGGTTCTTTCCCTCTGCTCTGTACCTGCTCACATCTGTGGCAGCAGGAGCAGATTTTGGAGACATGATGACTTCATCTGTTGAATTGCTTCCCTCAGGGGCAGCCTGACAGACATTTGGAAGGAATCCCAATGCAGGAAATGTATTTGGATCTCTGTGTAGTATTGTTGAGCATGATCAGGACCGTCCTGTATTCTGGGTAATTGTGATCTTGGGTGTTCTTCGCCCGGGAGGTGCTTGGGACTTGAAAGCAGCAGTTGCTGCAAGAAGCTGCCCCTTTGTGTGGAGACGAGTCTGGGGAATGCACAGCCCTGCTAATCACACAATCAGAGCCTAATTCAGTTTGGAATTATCTCTGCTTTGGGAGCTCATCTCTGCCCTCCTGCTCAAAGCAGGGACAACTTAGTTGGACAAGGTGTTGCTGGGCCCTGCCTGATTCCACTGCCCCTCTGGGCCTGTTGCAACGTTTAGCCACTTTCACTGTCATCGTTTTTTACTTTTAGACCTGTCTGGAATTCCTGGAAGGATCTGACTCCATCTTCTCTATAATCCCCGATGATAAAATTGAAGAGGCAATTGTATTCCCCCACATCTCCCAGCTGAGCCTTCCCCGTGTTGAACAAGCCCTGCTCCCTCATCCCCTCCATCCACACCATGTGCTCCAACCCACTGACCATCTCGTGGAGTCACAGAATGACTGGGGCTGGAAGGGGCCTTTAAAGCCCATCTAGTCCAGCCCCCGGGGGGATGAGAAGACAAACTGTCTGGTTCTTCTGGCTGCCACGTGGCCGTGGATTCTGGACTTCCGAACCAGACATTGCCTTGGTGAGGTTGTGTGAGCTGCAGAGAGAAGAATGGAGCAGACGTGTCCTGTCCCACAACAGTGTCCCAGCTCTTCACCACATGCCAGCAGCTTCCTCCAGCTTGCCCAGGAACAGTAAAGCTCCCTGTGAGGAGCCCCAGTACAGCGGCAAGTAGACTTTAACAGCTGCCTTTGCCTTGATCCCTTCCAGTGATATCCTAAGTTAGACTCCTCTGAATTGCCTTTTGGAAGAGGCGATTGCATCGGGAAGCTGAGTCTCCTGATTCACAAAGCCGGAGTTAGGTAGTGTGAACATGCCCGAGGGAGCCGCAGTGCCAAAGCTTTGTTGAAAGAGAGAAGAAAGCCCACTTCCCTGGCATTGATGTGGTAATGGCTTCCAGAACACTGGAGTGTGGCTCTGTCAGTGACGCACTGATCGCTATCTGAAAGCCAGTCTTCTGGGATGTGAATGGAGGCTATTTTGTTCTTCTTCAGTTCATAAATTAGTGCATCTGAGTAGCCAGTGCCTGTGAGAGCAGCTCGAGTGGTGAGAAAGCAGGGTGTTCTCAGGCTCTGGCTGTGGGCAGTGGCCGTGGGTGAGTGGCTGCTCCTTTCACAGCAAACTCTGCTCAGAAGGGAGTGGGGGTAAAGTTGGCACTTGTATCCATGAGAGGGCATTTTCTTTCCCTACTTTGCCCCTGTGAGACCTCCACCTTGAGCACTGTGTCCAGCTCTGAGATCCTCAGCACAGCAAAGGCATGGACCTGCTGGAGCGAGTCCAGAGGAGGCCACGGAGAAGCTCCAAGGACCGGAGCCCCTTGGCTACAGAGACAGGTTGGGAGAGCTGGGAGTGTCCACCGGGAGAAGACGAGGCTCTGGGGAGACCTTGTTGTGGCCTTTTGGTACTTAAAGGGAGCCTGTAGGAAGGAGGGAAAAGAACTTAATGTAGGCAGATAGGGACAGGACAAGAGGGAATGGCCTTAAGCTGAAGGAGGACAGGGTTAGGTGGGATAGTGGGAAGGAATCCTTCCCTGGGAGGGTGGGCAGGCCCTGGCACAGGTCGGGCAGAGAGGCTGTGGCTGCCCCTGCATCCCTGGAAGTGTCCAAGGCCAGGTTGGATGGGGCCTGGAGCAACCTGGTCTATGGAAGGTGTCCCTGCTTGTGGCAGGAGGTTGGAATGAGATGATCCTTAAGGTCTCTTCCCACCCAAAGTATTCTTGGATTCTGTGATCTGTGTAGGACCTCCAGAAGCCAGGATCCCCCTCCTCAGGCTGTGTCCCTGGTCTGGGCTGGCACTGAGGGTCTCAGCTCCAATCTCATGCATCAAGGAGTTCCCTTCAATGACATGTCTTTTCCAATGACACTGCAGCGTCTCCCCATGCGGTACAAATGATGGTAACTTAGAAGCAGTTATGAGCACAAATACAATAAAGTAGCAATGACAGAACCACAGTAGGATATTCAGGGAATCTTCAAGCTCAGGTGCCTGTGCAGAACCTGCTGTACTGCAGGGAATTGAGCAGTGCTGTCGGTGCCCTCCAACTGCTGACAGAGGCTTTGTCATTTCCAAGTCCAGCTTTCTTTTTCCCCTTTTAAAGTTGCTGACTCTAAAATCTTCTCCATGACATTTTCTCTACACTAGCAGGAGGGGGCTTTTTTGTTGATTCTGGAAGCACTTGAAAACAGGGAAAGTTGGCCAAGACATTCAAAAGTTAAATTAAAATCTGACTCTGCAAATAGCCAATGTCAGTGCTGTGAATAACGTCCCTCTATGGGAAAAGATGTTGAGGGAAAGGGGAGGATTGGATCAGACAGAAACACAGCTTAACACATGCAGATAAAAGTAATCCAGGGTTGAACCGGGTGACTTCCAAAGGAGATATTGGATAGTTGGATTCAAAATTATTGGTACCAATGGAGGAATTGTTAATGGGTTAAGGTCAGGACATTCCTGGGCTTGCCCTGCGTGGTTGGTGTGAGCTCTGTGAAGCACTGGCAGTGAGAACAGGATTTACGGGTAGGAAATCTGCAGCCGTTGCTTTGGAAAGATTTAATCATGGGTTATTGTTGGTGTCAGGGGTTTTTGTGTGCGCGTATGGATTAAAGAATGTATGATATGTCTAGAATTCCAAGAGGGATGTAAACAAGCCTCGTGTTCTATAGAATCTTTTCCTGCTCAGAGGTGTCGCTGATGTTGATCAGAAGAACTCTGCCAGTTTCCTGTTGAGAAGTGTTCGTTTACTGACAGCAAAGCACATGAAATGTCATCGCTGGTGAAACATTGCTCTCTGCATCTGTGCCCATATCTTCTGGGGCCAAAGTTTCCACATTCTTGCCTCTTGCAGAGCTGTTGCGGTGGAAGCCTTTCCCCTTTAGAGCAATGTTGGGATTTTTTTTCAATAAAAAGACAAACAAAGCTATTTTCTGTTTCAGCATGCAAGATGGGATATCTCCAGAGAGGTTAACCTTCTTTACAGAGTTGTTTTTTGTGGTTGAAAGAAGAAATCTGTTATTAAAATAATAAAAAAAATCTTCACCTCATTATTTCCAGAAATAAAGCTGCCACAGTGAGATTTATTAAGAATTGACTCGGGGTGAGCTGAAGAGAGCTCCAACCCCAAAGAGTTTGTGTTTCAGAAAAAGGGCAGGAAGACAATAGGATGGACACAGGGGAAGCAAGAAGAGGGAATTGCTCTGTGATGTTAATAAGAAACTATGTTCTTTTTGGGAAGGACTTGGAGAAGTGGCTTGGCAGATGTGGCAAGAGGGGTTACTCAGTCTCTCTCCATTTGTTCAGTGCTTGCCTGAACTCAGTCAAAGGAGGCAGAGATAGGAGAGATGCACAAAGGTCAGGCCTGGCATGGGCAGGGGAAAAATTCAGGAGGAAAAGTAGAAAGCAAGAAGCACGAGCAGGAGAGCTTGTCCTGTTCTTTCCTGCCCTGCCCCTTCTCTCACTTCCCTCCCGTGCCTTAGCCCCTTCTGAGCTGCTGGACCCCCGTCCTGCTGCCCCTGGCTGTGCCCTGGCCTCTTGGGAACAGCAATAAAACTATTCCTCCACATACCCACGAGGAGAGCTGTGGTTTGGCATTTGGGAAAGTCTCAGGGCTGCGGAGGCAGTGCTGAGGCAGCAGTTTTTGTGAGCAGCCTGGTGCTACCTGGGGTTCGGATTCCTCCGAGCTGTTCTCCCAAGCCTCTGCCCCGTCCTGTACCTCCGGAGGTGGAGGCTCATTCCTTTTTTCCTTCTTGGCTTTCTTTTTCCCTTCCCTTTTACCTTGGGGCCATCAACAGATCTGTTTCCTGATCTTTGTGTCTGCTTTGAAGACAACTTCTCACCTTTTAGTTACTGAAGGAATGTGAGGAATGAGGCCCCATGGCCCCAGCCTCCCGCCCGGCTGGGAGGTGTTCCTACATGCCAGGGACAGGGAGCAAGGTGCTGCCATCCCTGGGAGCAGGCTCAGACCCTTGGGCACTGCTGGTGTGCAGCAAAGGGGAGATGGTAGCGACATGTGCAGGGAGGGGATGGACTTTCAGTGCAGATCTGAGCATTTCACTCCCCTGAAAATACTTGTTGGTAGTGCCAGCAGGGATCCTGTCCTAGAGCTACATGTGCTGAGCCCCCGTGTTGAGTTTCAGCTTGTTTTAGCAGTTTTCTAGACAATATTAACTTCTGAGGCAGATCCATGAGTAAATCAGAGACGAGCAAGTTTCAGACCTGGCTGTGATGGCTCTGGGATATTTGCAGGAATGTGTTGGGAGAAGGAGGGGGGTACTCCCACCCCCCTGGAGCTGGTGTGACTGTTGGTGTCACCGTGTTTGTATTTCCTCTGACAAGTGCACCTGCCAAGAGGTGCACAAGGCAGAATTGCTCTGGTGCATCCAGCTGTCTCTGTGGGGGCTGTCACGGGTCCTGTGCCTCTGCCCTGCCCCTCTCCCATGCCAGGGTGGGCAGCCTGCCATGCTCCAGCCACACTGGCTCACAGCTGGGATTTGGGCTTAAACCACAGGCAGTGAGTCTGTGCTGGTGCCCCCAGGCTCTGCAGTGTGCCAAGGCATGTGTTCACTTCCTCCAGAGAACAGCTGGGAGCCGGGGATGTCCTAAACTGCCCTCCCTGTTTGCAGGTGCAAACACAGGGAGTAGCACAGTGACACCTGAGAGTGTGTTTGTCCCTGTGGCTGGAGCAATGAGGCCTCGAACAGACACAAAAGGAATAATTCCATCACCCAACTCTGGTTCATCCCAGCTGGAGTGACTGCTCTAGGTTCCTCTCACAGTCAGTGGGGATGAAGTAGAACTTTCAGAGCACATTTCATGCAGCCCATTTCCAGTGCAGGGTGACCCCACTCTCCTTCTGGATCTCCCTGCCCTGTGCTGGGTGCATGAGGGACTGTTGGCACAGGGGGCTGTGGCTGGGGCTGGAGGAGGGACCTGGTGCCCCCATTCCACAGCACAGGCTGCGGGGGGACTGTAGGCTGACATCAGCCTTTCCCTGGCTGTGAACACCAAAGCATGTCACTCAGGAAAGCTTTGCTGATGTGTCCTCCCTGTCACCCGTGGGTGACTGGCAATCCTAACTATCCGTGCAAATACTTCCAAGAATGGGTGAGATCTCACTCCACTGTCTGGCCTGAGAGACACTAGGCCATCCTCTGAAGATGCTCCCATACCTGGAGCACCTCTGCTATGGGGACAGGCTGAGAGAGCCAAGGGCATTCACCTGGAGAAGAGAAGACACCAGGAGTATGTCATTGCAGCCTTTCAGTACTTATTCAGGGCTTATAAAAAAGATGGGGAAAGAGTTTTTAGGAGGGCACTTTGCAACACGAAAAGGGGTGATGGTTTTAAACTAAAAGAGGGAAGATTCAAACTTGATATAAGGACAAAGTTTCTTGCAGTGAGGATGGGGGCAGGTTGGGCACAACTCTGGCACAGGTTGGGCAGAGAAACTGTGGCTGCCCCATCCCTGGAAGTGTCCAAGGCCAGGTTGGATGGGGCTTGGAGCAACCTGGTCTAGTGGAAGGTGTCCCTGCCCATGGCGGGGGGTTTGGACTAGATGACCTTGAAAAGTCACTTCCAACCCAAACTATTCTACAATTCTGTTATTCTATTGCCTCTCACAGACCATCAAGTCACAACATCACTTCAGGGCTATGTACAGGTACAACACGGGATTAAAACAATCCAAAGTCTTACCTCTCTGTAATGACCTGTTTAATTCCAGAGACCTTTGCTCTCTGGTCAGTCACTGGTTCTGATTTTGCTTGATGTAGTCAGTGTCTAAGTAAATAATATGCAGGTCATCAGTCAGGCTCAGTGGTGGTGGCATAGCCTTGCTTCTCTGTGATGTACCTGCAAAGTGGTCTGCCCTGGATGAATAGCCATGCTGGCAATGGGACACAGTACCCCAATGAGCTCCCAGTTCCAGTGTGTGCTCTTCACCTCCTGGCAGAGAAGTGCAGCACTCACTGGGAAACCACTCCTGCAGCGGGACAAGCCCTGCTCCGGCAGCGGCTCACCCTTTCCACCCTTGCCCAGGACCCCCAGAGGACACTGCATCCAGAGAGGAGGAGGAAACACCCATGATGGGAATTGCACTGACAATGTTCCTTCCTCCTGTTTCCCCTTTCAGAGCACAGTTGGGGAAAATCGATGGCTCCAAGGGCACCTGATCCAGCTGCTGGTCCGGCACTGCGGCGAGCGTGCGGCGGCACGGTGGGCACGGCACTGGAGGGTGCCCATGGACATGCTGCCTCCTGGCCTGGCTGAGCAGCTTCCAGAGCCTCACACCCAGGAGAGGTAAATACCCTTTGCAATGGAGGTTACTTGTCCTACAAAGACTGTATTTACTTGCCTAAAATCGTCTGCCATAATGTTTCCTTGGGGACATAATTTTGCACAGGCTTCTTCCATGTACTCAGATCCCCTTGTGGCCCTGTACACGCTGCATTTGTTTGTCGTAAGCCTGGAAATATCTGTGAAAGGAGCATTTTAAACTCATCCTGAGTATGTAGAAGCTCTGTGAGGTTGCTTCGTGCTGCAGTGGGCTCTTACATTTCCCCCGCCACATAAACAGTGCAAATGAAATCATGTGGGTGGGACCTGAATATGCATCTATTTTACTGAGGTTATTACACATCTGTCAAAGTTTTCCATGTGCTCTGCACCCCCACTGGACTGTAACCTAGTTTAATGCCTTTCAGGAGGCTTATGACCAAGAAACTAATTGTAAAGTTTCTTAGATTTTTCTAATTGTATTTATTTTTTCCTCCTTTTACATTTCATAAGCCTTTTTTTTTTCTAGTCTGTAGTGTTGGCCTCATACAAAGCTTTCAGAAGTATTGAGAATTTCTGACGTTTGGGGTCAGATCCCAGAAGAGACCCATTAATTGCATAAGTGAGCTTAAGAAGTCATTCGCCACCTCATTAGTCTTTGTCCCCTTTTCTTCCTCTGATGCAATCCCAGTCACCTAGTGCCATGTTCCCCTCCTGCTTTAGGACCCCCATGTGGTGTGCACCAGATCAAGCCACAATAGCCACAATTCCTCCCCCAACAAGGCCTCCATTCTCTTTCAGGCCTTGGAACAGGAGTGCAGAATCAGAGGTTCAAAAGAATTGAAAAATCCTTATATTAAGAGGGTTCTTACAACTCCTTGACTTCAGGTGCTCAGAACTGTGCAAATAGCCCCAGTCAAGGATATCTGTGAACCTGCTTGAGGGGTTCAGGAGGAGCAGAGGGAAAGGATGGAGGGATGAGGGTGGCAGATTCCACACTGTGTGTAGACAAAGCTGTGCTGGGTTGAAAAGAGGCTCAAAACTTAGGAAGGCACATACAGCCCTCTAAAGTGTCGGGAGCTGTCTGATCCCTATGGCAAACTGGATCTGGAAGAATACCAGCACTTTGAAGTTCAGGTTCTGAGTATTCTGTGCTGTGTGTCTCTGAGAAAATGTCCCCAGATCATCCTCTTCAGACAGCAATACTCCCATTCAACAGCTGCCCAGCTGTGCTGCATAGAGGGGGACAGGGTCTGTGTGCAGATGATTTGCTGAGCCCCAGTTCACTGTTACACTCCCCTGAGCACTGGTGGATCTGCCATGCTTCAGTGACTGTGTCCTTGAGATGTTCCCAGAGAAGCTGTGAATGCCCCATCCCTGGAACTGTTCAAGGTCAGGTTGGAGGAGGCCCTGAGGAACCTGGGATAGTGGAAGGTGTCCCTGTCTGTGGCAAGGGGGATGAAGCTGGATGATGTTTGAGGTTTATTCCAAACCAAACCATTCTACGATTCTCTGATTCTGTGTTTAAGCAAGTGCTTCAGAGACAGCCATGTTTGCCACCCTTTTTTAACTTTTTTTTTTCCTGAAGAAAGTCCTGCAGACATGCAGGCTACTAAAAGTCTTGAAGAACCTGCAGAGCTTGCAGTGGATACTGCATGAGGGTCCTGTTAGGATCTCAGCCAGGACTGTGAAGGAGATGTGGAACCTCAGGCTGGATGAATCCCATCAACACACAGCCCAGAACTCTGTGCCCACACATGTTCCTGAGCCAAAGCCCTGCGAGGCTGCAGGCCACCACAGCCCTTGGGGTCAGAGTCATTACCCAGCCACCTTGCTGGTCTCTGCTCATTCATGTGCAGGAATTCATCTAATTGCATTCTGTGCAGGGAAGAGGACTTATCCCTGAGTGCTCAATGCAAATGCAGGAGCTGTGGGCTGTGGTACAGCAGAGCTCAGAGCTTTGCTGTCTTTCCAGGAGCAATCACATTTTTCCAAGTAGGGTCAAGGCATTTTTCAAAAACAGAAGAGAGGAAGCAGTAGATTCCTTACAACTCTTCCATTGCTGAGCATATCAGCCTCGCTCCGATGCACTGCTGGAGCTGCCCTCCTCCTCCTCCTCTTCCTCTTCCTCCTTCTCCTCCTTTCTGAAGCTGCATCAGCTGCCAGTTGGGAACCAGGAGGTTTTTGCGTGAGTGATAAGCCCTCAAAACACACAGAGGTGGTTACAGGAGTGTGGCTGAACCAGAGACGGTGCATCTAGAGATAAAACCCATCACTACATCTCTGTGCTGTGGGAATCTTGTGCTGTGCCAGGTGGAAGGAAGACAAGGCAGTGAGGATGTGCTCTGCCCTGCATGAGGAGTTGGGACAGATGAATGCGCTGCAGTTTACTCATCCAGTCCTGATAACCTGCTGTAGTAGCTGCTATAAAGTCAGCAGAGCATTGGAACCCCATAAAACAGTCTGGCTGCCTTGTTTATTGAGCCAACAAAGCCACAGGTTCCCAGAGAGGGAGTTCACACTGCAGGGAACAAGGTGACATCATCTGTCTCTGGTCACACCACATGGGGCTCCTGAGCTCTGCAGGTGAGAATATTCCTGGAGACTTGAGCCTACACACCTTCATTAAATATTTTACACAAATATTGACTTCCCCATACACACAAACCCACAGGAAAGAGTGTTTGTGCAGGGAGAGCTACTCTGCTGCAAAATCAGTCACACAGGCTCCCAAACATAAGGTTAGTAAATAGTTTCTCAAATAATGAACCATTTCAAGACTCTATGGGAAAGAGACTATCCAGAAATGTGTGATATGTCCTAAGTAGCTGAATCTTTTTGATTAGTTTCTTTTGTCTGATTGCGTCATCTGGCTGAGCTGCCACGGCAACACGCTGACCTTCTGTTCCGAGGGCATTTCAAGAGACGCTGCTGCATTTTGAACAGAAAATGTGCCGTGTAAGCTTCTGTTGTAGGCAATCATTTAGCTCATTTCTGCAGACATCTTCCAGCATTCCCAGGGAATTAATACTCAGAGACTGAGTTTCTTGCTATGGTGCCATCAGAAACCCAAACGGAGGGAGTAGCACAAACATGGTGTGCACTCTGTGGATTCAGCTGCTGCCTTCCCCAAAGCAGAGAAGGTCGTGTGCCTTTACTTCTGAACTTTTTTCATTTCATCCCTGTGCAATGTAGGACAAATGCCCTTTTGCACCCTATGTGGCAGTTTTACAGGGAAGAGGATGGAGGAGAAGTCATTCCCTGGGTAGTCTGTGAAGCCTTCCCAAGCCATTTCACTACAAAAAGATGAGGCAGATTCCCCCATTCCCAGCTGGTGGGGATCAGAGTGAGGAGCAGTCTGAGAGGCTCTGAGCAGAGTGGAGCAGAGTGAGGCTCCTGTTTGGACACAGTGCTGCCCATAGCTGATTTTATTTGGTGTCACAGTAGGGAGCCAGCAGGCCCCCTTGTTAGCTCAGAGGCAAGAAGCACTAAATCTAAAATGTGTTATCCCTGAATGTGGAAAGAGCTGCCCAACTTTGTCATCCAAGTTCTGGGCAAGAAGGGTGAACACTGAGGACAGGACTTGGGCTCTGACTCCAACAAGTGGTGTGGGTGTTCTCTGCAGTGGATACAGTGCACGTGCTTGATGAGCTCTTGGATACAGAGCCTCTTCTGGGAAAGGAATGGAAAGAGAGGATGAGCCTACAAGAGAGCTGGAGAGGGACTTTTCACAAGGGCCTGGAGGGACAGTTCAAAGGAGAATGGCTTCCCACTGCCAGAGGGCAGGGTTAGATGGGATATTGGGAAGGAATTGTTGACTGCAAGAGTGATGAGGCCCTGGCACAGGTTGCCCAGAGAAGCTGTGGCTGCCCCTGGATCCCTGGAAGTGTCCAAGGGAAGGTTGGATGGGTCCTGGAGTAACTTGGGCTAGTGGAAGGTGTCCCTGTCAGTGGCAGAGGATGGGACGAGATGGTTTTTTAAGTCCCTTCCAACCCAAACCAGTCTGTGATTCTGTGATTCTAAGATGGAAGACTGAGATTACAGGGAAAGTGAGGAAAGAGGGTAAGAGAAACAGCTGAGTGGCATGGAGAAAGAGAGGGTTGGGGTGAAATAAACAGCAAAAGACTTCCCACTCTTCCTCAAATCCAGGAATTCCTGACATTGCATAGCTTAAAACTGCTGCATCTGATTCTATGCAGGATAGAGGAGGCCACAAAAGCAGATAATTATGAAGACAGTAAGAAGAAGGACTATTACCAGCTTCCTATTCCACGGGAAAATATTCACCTCCTGCAGACATGGGAAGAGACACTCCAGTGCTGGGAGAAGGTGCTGCAGGTGAGTGTTCCCTGGGGTTGACTTTGCAGGGTCAGGGAGCAGGAACTCTGTGTCAGGCTGGTACTCAGGGCTGGATGTGGCCACTGCCATCCAGTGTCTTCCTCCCTAAAACAAGAGCAGCTGCTCCTTTAGGTTTGTGTGATTTGGGGGATGAGTTAGGAATTGTGCCAGGAAAGGTCCCCACAGGGGTACTCAGTTACTGTGGGAGTCAACTGTCTCTGCAGCAGTTGCACAAAGAGCTGCTCGTGGTTGGAAGGGCAGTGCTCATGTCCAGGCCAGACTCTGCAGGCTGCTCTCAAGCACAGCTAGTCTCTGAGTGCAGAAGGTGTCTGTGTTGCAGCCCGGGCAGGTTGTTGGCATTGACATGGAGTGGAAACCCTCCTTTGGCATGGTGGGGAAGCCCCGCGTCGCCCTCCTGCAGATCGCAGTGAAGGATGAGGTGTTCCTGTTAGACCTGCCACGGCTCCTCGCACAAGCCGAGGTGGAAGGGGAGAAGGAGAAGCTACCCCGATTCATCCAGATGCTCTACTCAGATGCAGCCATCACTAAACTAGGTAACGCACCTCTCTGCTCCCCACCTCGGGGCCTCACACAGCCTGCTTTGCTGCTTTTGTCATTCCTTGATCCTCTTGGAGTTGTCATTCTCCAAATGTACTTTCCATGGAACAAGCTTTTGTAGCTCTGGGTGTTGAGGCACTGCCTGGCCAGGAAGCAGGGTGACCAGGGGAATGATAGAAATATAGAATCACAGAACGATAGAATATCCTGAATTGGAAGGGACCCACAAGGATCATCCAATCCAACTCGAGACCCTGCCCAGGACACCCCAACAATCCCACCCTGTCCCGCAGAGTGTCATCCAAACACTCCTGGAGCTCTGGCAGCCTTGGGGCAGTGCCCACTGCCCTGGGGAGCCTGGTCAGTACCCACCACCCTCTGGGGGAAGAACCTTTTCCTGATCTCCAACCTAAACCTTCATACCATTGTATCTCCCTGTTTCAGGTCAGAACCAAGATTTAGCTTGTGATGTAGCTTGCACTCTCATTCCATACTAAGCTCCAACTGACACCTAAACTTCAGTAGTTTGGGAAAGTTTGGCAGCCAGAGTTTTCTGGATGTCCCTGTCCTGTTTCAGAGCTGTCGTGCTGGACACCAGAGCTCTCTGAATTACCATACCTGTTTTTTGGAGGCTTTTGGGAGGATTTGCTAAACCTGGATTTCAAGGGCCAGCTCATAATTACCTTCCCAGATTTTAAATAAGTTGGTCTTGAACTCAGCATTTTTCATCCACCTCTTCTCTCCCTTGATCTGCAGGAGTGCTTCTTGGGAAAAGGAGGGATGGGAGCCCATCTTTTTCCCCATCTGAACAGTCCTCCCACCAGTGTTTGTATATGTTTTGTCAGCATTTTGACCCTGAACTAGAAGAAGCTGCAGTGCATTAGCTGTGACCTGAGTTTTCTCACCTGAGTGGTTTGGGCTTTTTTGTCTCCAGGTTATGGGATGTCTGGAGACCTCAGCAGCCTTGCAGCCACATGTTCTGCTCTGAAAGACACAGAGAAGCAACAGCATGGTGTGGTGGATCTACTCACAGTGGACAAACAAGTAAGGATGAACATATGGAGATGTGGGAAATTGTGCCTTCTGTGTTTACTGGTGGATAACTGTCCTGACTCCACAGCACTGTCTCTTTGTATCCTGGATTGGCAGAGACGTGTCTACATGAGTAAATAGACCATTTCCTCTCATGGGTTTGCAGAGTTGGGATTCTGTAAAGGAAGACAGAAGCATTTTGTTTTCATCAGCTAAAAGGTTAAAGCTTGCAATACTGATGGCTTTTTCACAGCCTTTATAAAAGCCTCATTCAGCCAGGACAAGGTTTCTGAGCACAAGTTACAGTTGAACTTAGGAAGATTAAGTTCTTGTAGGAATTCTGCTATTCCAGGACCATGCAGTATTGAAGCAGATATGATGGAGTTAATGATTTGTGCAGAACTCTAATGTTCCTTGGAGGGCTGGTGGGTTCAGCATAGGAATTTCTGGTCAGCTGAAGCACAGCTGTTCCTGGGTTTGCACACAGGAGCTTTCAGCAGTCTGCAGAAATGTTGAGCATAACCATTTTAATGGGTAAAATGTACAGAGTGTGTTCAAGGCTGTGGGTTGGGGTGAAGCAGATCCTTGGGACTGATAGCTTACCCTGGGAAGTGCTGCAGGGGCTGACATACCTGCCAACAACTATTGCCTCAGTTTAACCTGAGAAATGACCGCTGCAGAAAGGGCTGCTGCTCAGGGTGGCACAGGGATGCCTTTTCTCACTGGGACTAGGAGGAGAAAGATGCTGAACTGCCACTGCTGGTTTTTTATTGAGTGGGTGCCTCCAACACAGCTGAGCACCCAGAGCTCTCTGAGGAGCCCCAGTCCCAGCCCCACTGCTATGGTGCCATGCTGTACAACAGTGCCCTTCTTTTTTTCCTTGGCTATGAAACAGATTTATTTCCGGCAAGTGTGTTTGTTAAACAAATAACCCGACGCCGTTTATATCTAATGCCATCCCAGCCCTTGTCTGAGACAACGGGGTTCAATATGCCAGGCAAGATATAGAGTGATAGGGTTGTGCCTGGCCCCACCCGCTGGAAGAGGGGGTGGTATAGAAGCTGTTTTATAACCAGGTGTTTTATATCTCTGTGTCTCCATCAGCTGCAGAAGAGCTGCAGTGAATGGAGGAAGGGCGGCCAGGAGGTCGATGGACTGTCCCCGGAGCACAGCCACGAGGAGAGAGGGGTCAGGCAGCCGGAGAAGGGACTCAGCCTCCTCGTGCAACATGTGCTGGGGAAACCTCTGGATAAAACAGAGCAGCTGTCGAACTGGGAGAAACGGCCTCTCCGGGAGGAGCAGATCCTCTATGCAGGTCTGGTCCCTGGCTCGGTGATACGGTGCTACAGGTGTCCAGGGCAGGTTGTGTTTGGCTGTTCTGTCACCAGGAAAGTTGTTAAGTAGCAAAGGAAGAGAATGGCTTTGCAGATTAGTTCCTGTTCAGAGGAGTCAGCACATGTTTTGTTTGTCCTTTTGTGGACATGGCTTTAGTGGTTGAAGTTTAAACTGTCCAGTGATTCATTATTTCCCTTATGAAGGAATTCCTGTGCTTTGCAGATTTTGTCTGATGAAACATCACCTCAGTGGAAACTCCTCTCAGTAACTGAAAGGAAGAAAGTCCACTTCCTTCTGCCTCATTTCACAGCCTTCCTGGGAAACAAATGCTGTGTTCATTTGTCACAGTGAAGTGCTTGTTAGAGCTGGGTTAGAAATGGGCAGGCATGGTGTCAGAAACTGCAACACAGAATCAGGGCTGTGGGGGGACCAGTGGAGTTTATTGCTGATTACGCCAGAGTCAGAAGTCTGGGTCTAAATCTTTTCCTGGGGCATCAAAGGACAGTCTGCTGAAGCAAACCAGTCCTTTGTTAAACTCAACTATCCTTGAAGCTGACACAGTTCCCACAAAAGTTAATCACTAGGACTTGTCAGACTGGCTGGGAGACTTTGGCAATTCCCGTTGTAGGGAGCAGAACCACACAACAGTGCGTGTGGGCAGGTGATTGCAAACAGCCCAGCTAATGCCTTTTAAGATATTGCATCTAGTGGGGAAGTTCCCTTCCCACCAAGACATGCGGTGAGGAGCTGTGGGCAGGCCACTGCTCAGGGACAATGGTGAGGAACAGGGCCTGGCTGGAGCTATGAGGTGGTGGTTGGAACAGCCACACTAGAGTTTGCGTTGTGTTTAAGTGGAGATGGCAGAGCCCGTCACTTTTGGAGGTCCTGCCTTGACTTTCTGTGACTGCATGTTCAGTTATGATGCTCCTTGAGTCAGTCACGGAGTGTAGGGTATGACATGGGGGAGCTGGAGCTTCAAAGATTGTTCACAGTGGCTTTTGCAAAGGTGGGGGCTCTTCCTTGCATCAGGAAAGCCTCTGGTTTATTTTTGAATGAAACCAGCTGAGGCTCCTATCCCCTTCCTTTCAGCCTCTGATGCATACTGTTTACTGGAGATCTACGAGAGGCTCTGCAAGGACCCAGAGAGCTTTGGACTGAGTTCTGACCTCAGGGAGAGTCTGGTGCGAAAACGGAGCATAAAACCTGTGACAAAGAAGCAGCTGAATAAACAAGAAGCACTGTCACCTTCTGGACAGGTTTGTAAACATCTTCAAAGAGCTGCTTGTTGCTCAAGACCCCTGTAAATCATACCCTGCTCATTCTCAGTCATACCATGAACTATGCATGGCAGGCCTTTTTCCAGGCTGTTCTCAGGACTATTGCAGCAAACATCCTCCTTGCCCCTCCCTTCCTGGAACGATGTGCTTTCTCCTTGGCCTGCCTGGGTTCAGCTTTCCCTGCACTTTTAGGTTCATTTGTCTTTGCACAGTGTTGGTGCAGATCTGTGTTACAGAGCCCAGTGAGCATTGTTGGTGGAAATGCTCCTTCCACGTTTCCTCAGTGCTGTGGGTTTGGATTCTGAGAGCAAGGTGATGCACCCATAAGGTTTCAAAACTCTGACTTTCTTACTTTTGCTTTTAACTGAGCTTCCACCCTTAGTTTCACAGAAGGAATATCTCCTTTGTTGTGTCTGGAGTAGAAGTCTGCAAAGTTAAAAGCAAAGGATCTATCAAAAACACATTTCTGCTGAAGACACCTCTCTGCCTCCCTGCCCAGCACCACAATCTGTGACTGGCCTCTCCCAGCAGACCATGTTGTGGCAGAGCCTTGAAACTCCACTGACCATAACTTGGAGCTGTGAGGATCTGCTTAAGTATCTTGGAACACAACTGGTCCCTCTCAGTAATAAAGTTTTACTTCAAAAATGGAACCGTCCAGTGGTTTATGCACCTTTGGAAACCCCATTTTGCTTGTTACCTGAGAAGTCTCACTATAACTGTGTATCCTTCTGGGGAACCCCAAATATGTTCCTGAAGTCAGTGCCACCTTCCGTAGGTAGGCTGAGATGTTACTGACTGCTCACTGTATCCACCTTGTCAGGTGTGTGTAAAAGTACAGCATCCCCTTAGTCCTCAGCAGGCAGTAAAACATGGAGCTGCTCAGTGGTTCCCTAAGCACTCAGTTCCTGGGAATGTTGTGTTACAGCAGAGCTGACTGACTGCTGCAGAGATGGGAAAAGTGAATACTTTAGGCTTGAATTACCTTGGGAACCACAGGTCATCTTTGGGTTCTGTACAGTTAGATTCGTGAACTGAGAGGCAGTTGGTAAAACCTGGACTGGGACGCCAAGAAAAGCAGAATTCTCCTGACTCTGCATCCTGCAGGACTTCAGGCTCTATTTCCCAGTGCTTCCTGGTCCACTATCTGAAGTGGGACTAATGACTCTATTCTCCTTTAGAGGCTTTTTGCTCTCTGCTGGCATGAAACGTGAGAAAAAAGCTACATATGACAATACTGGCCACTGCATAAACACTGGTGAGGGCCAGCTGCTGCTCCTGCACATCTGTTTGAGCAGCAGCATCCAGGGTTTGTGTCTTCCAACTGCCTCAGCATCGAGGGGCAGCTCAATCCCTTGTCATAGCCCTCTGATGTCCCAGGGCACAGCTGCATCCACAAGGATCCTGCAGGAGGTGGTGACTGCCCAGTGCTGCAGAGCACTGAGCTCATGGACCGTCTTCTGGGAGGTGCAGCATCACACCAATGGAGCTCCTGGATCTGAGCTGGTTCCCATGGTCAGCCCAGGTGGAGCTGCATGTTGTGCCACAGCATTCCATGCCTTGAGCCAGCTCCTGCAGGGCTAATCTACAGTGCCTACTCCCTGCATAGGTCCTTCAGTCATCCCAGCTGATTCAAGTTCCTGGAGTACAAAGCTGAACATTGGAAGTTCCTCAATAACTTCCCTTCTCCATGAATTTAGCTATTGTACTTCTGGGAGCCTCCCAGCGCCGAAGTCCTCCAAGTGCAGGAACTCCCCCAGCAGCAGAACATTCGAAATAAAACAAACAGGCACTGCCTATTTTTAATCTTCCAAAGATGACAGAGCTGACGTGGTTGCTTTGTCTACCTGTTTCTCCCTCTGTCTGTCAGATCCCCTTCCCAAATCATAGCTTTGGCACATGTTTATTAGTTGCACACTAATTCAGTAGGGGAACAGCAACCTTGACGATGTGACTTCATGAAGATGGATGTTTGTGTAGACCACTGAAGGCCAGGCTGACATTCCTCCAGGGAAAGGCTGCAGGTCCCTGGATTGAGTGGTCAGCTGGCCAGTGGACCAAGGACTAATTCAGAATTAGCCCCATCATGTGCTGCCTCCTGCCCACGGGGCAGTGGGCAATGGGAAAAGGTTGGGAAGGAGGATCTAGAGGTGTTGCAGAGCATGGTGTGATACAGGTGGCAGGAGACAGCTGATTTGCTGTGGTGGGTGAATTCAGGAAGGCAAAACACAAAATGTGTTGGAAGTCATCCTTCTGCTGCTTACGGATCTCTTGCCTTCCCCTAGCAATGCCAAGGATCCAAAGTGGAGGCCTCACGTGCCCCTGCTGCCGTGTCCCCCCGGGAGTTCAGCGTGGTCTGTGACAACATGCTGCAGGGCCTCGGGCGCTACCTGCGCTGCCTGGGTGTCGATGTGCGGATGCTGGAGAATGAGGATGACCACAGGAAAGCTGCTGAGGTGAGTCAGGCACACAGATGTGCTTATTCACAGATCCCACCTGTGCTCCCTAGGGAGGGTGCTGCTTGCTCTGGAGCTGCACTGCTGTCACTGTGCCCAGCAGGCAGTGGGTGCAGAAGCTGCCCCACGGGTTCTCCCTCCTGGACCTGTGCTGAGTTCCAGCTCTCTGGGTCAGTCTGAGAAGCTGGTATCAGCTGGTCCCTGCAGTGGTATATGGGCTTGTTTCTCCACTTCCAGGAGGAAGAAGGTGAGCAGAGACTGCTGTGATCTCACTCTTATTTGTGTCTGTTTGTGTCATTGATAGCTGGGGCAGTTCCAGTCACGAGAAGAACACAAGCAGAGTGTAAGGATCATAGAACCAGAGAATGGTTTGAATTGGGAGGGACCATAAAGATCATCTCATTCCAGCCCCACAAAGATATGACCAAGTGTCTTTTGGGAGGCTGTGTGTTTGCAGCAAGACAGAAGTCAGTGAAAGGAACCCAAAATTAACTTACATTTTTAATGGACTCCAGTTTGGGCTTACAGGGAAGGTAATTGCCTTGTGTCCAGATCAGTTGGACAGAACCATAATCCAAAGATGGCTGCTCAGTATGGAAGGGAAAATGTCTGTAATCAATGGCCATGTAATGTCCTGGCTGGCCACCCCTTTGTGGGGTGACTCAAAGGTCATCAGCCACAACTTGCAGTGACATAATTGAAAAATGAACAGTCTCTAACATACATGGGGGACAGTGAACATTGACTCGGGCTCCCATAAGAACTCTGATCCTCTGCCTCCCAGAGGAGAGACACATGGTGCTCCATTTCCAACAAATTTCTGCTATGCGAGAACTGGAGATATCTAGCCCACACAGTGTGTGCTATCAAATGTGCATGGATCACCCGGCCTGGTGTGCAGGATGTTTCCTCTTCAGATGTCTGCTTGGCCTGAATCCGGGGCAGGCTCTAACTTCTGCAGAAATAATTAATATCTGCTCCCTGCCAAACTTGCACAAGTCATTTAAACAAACTAGTTCTCACTGCTTCCCCGCAGAGCCCCGTCTCCGCTTCTCATCCCGATACCTTATCGTGCCATGGACAGGATGTTTGACATTGCTCTCTCTATGGAGACCGGACAAACATCCTTTCACTATCAAAAGCCCTTGGAGTGTTACTGTATTGCAGAGCCTTTGATCTGGGCTTGGATAATCAAAGATAAAAATAGACTCCTCCCACCCTGCTTTATATCTGGCTTGTCCTGATTTAATCAAGGTTGAATGTTGACCACCCTATGCCCAAAAATTTAGAAATGTTATTGGAAAGACCAGGAGAGGATTTGGATCTTGGTCACTGAATACAAGACAAGTCTGGGTGTTGTCCTGGCACAGTCTGAAACTAGTGTCACCAGGAACACAGGAGTGTGTACAGAGTTAGTGTTTGTTCTTCATTAAAGTCCTTTCGCTCAAATGATTTATCAGTCATATTACACATCTCCTTGTGCCAAGAACTCCTGCACCACCTGGCATTTGCTCCTTATTGTTCTCATTCCTGTTGCTTGTTAAAGTGGCTTCAAGTGCTGGTAGGCAGGTAGGTCTGGTCCTTCACCCTCTGTTATTTGGGATCAAGCTTAAAAGCCTGAGAACTTCGCCAGCTGTGCTTGGGCAGCTCTGGAATGGATTTATTTTTTTCTTTTACACCAGTGCATGTGACAGGAATTGGTTTGAGAACCCCCGCTCCCAGGCTAGACATGAAGTCCGTGTCCTGTGTTCTGCTTTATGTCGTGCTGTTGTTATTGGCTAAATGTATCTTGGACATCAGTTGTTGTGGCGAGTTTGTTGTGCCAGATCTGCAATCTCAGATGTGCAGGCATTTGAGAGCAGGACCTCTGACACCACGAACCTCTGGATCCCTCCTAGTTGTCCATATTTAGTGATGGACTTTGGCAGTGCTGGGTTAACCGTTGGACTCAATAATCTTAGAGGTGTTTCACAGCCTTAATGATTATGTCGTTCTGTGGTTCTGTTTATCTGCTGGGAGGTGCCACCAGCTTGCAGTCTGTGATTTAATGGTGACATTTAATCAGGATTTGATTAGGGAAGCAACTGGTTAAAGTTGCCTGTCATAAGCACAGACACAGAAAATCTTTAAAATTGGAAAAATAATAGACACTCATACTGAAAATGTCTGTGGTGAAATCTGTCCTTGTGTGAAAGGCAAAGAACTCCCAGACCATCCTTACAGAAACATTTTAGCCTCTACCCGTGAACACCAGTCTCGTGGGGAAGGGCAGTACAGATGCCCTTTTCCAAGCCCTCTCACCCAGTGGGGTGGCTGTGCTGTTTTTACCACTATTCTACCTGCTGTAGCACTTGCACACACGTGTTTGGCTCAGCAGGAATGCAGCTGGGGGATGAAATTTATTCCAGATGTGCTGGATGAGCTCCTTTGCCTGACATTAGCAGCCTGTGCATTGAGAGTCAGTGGGATCCAGCACATGCTTTCCCTGACACATCCATGCCCAGCAGCACTGCTCCGGTCCTGCACCTTGGGTAGGTCCTTCTGCAGGACTTTGGGCAGTGGCCCAGACTGGCCCAACCTTGCTATGTGGCCTCTCTGAAGAAGGGCTGTGTGCTTCCAACCATTCCTCCCCAGGGACTCTGACTCCAGCCCAGGGTAATCCCTCAGGTAGAGAATGCAGAGATTCCATCTCTTTGATGCCGCACATTCTGTGTGTGCAGGTGCCATTTATTGGTGAGCCACCCTTTGCCTTTGCACTTATTCCATAAGCAACATGTTATTTCCAATTAATAAAAGTTTCTTAACTTAAACCATGTCCTGTGCCTGTTGTGTTTCTATCCAGGTCTTTCATGCCCCATCCCTGGGAAACATTCCAGGTCAGGTTGCATGGAGACTCTGAGCAACCTGATCCAGCTGAAGATGTCCCTGCTCACTGTAGGGGAGTGGGAACAAGATGGCCTTTAAAAGATCCCTTCCAACTCAAACTATTTCATGATTCCAGCTTGTCTTCTGCAAACTTCTCTTTACAGAGAGTCTTAAACCTACCTTTTGAGTTTTCCAGATGGATAATTGGAAGGAGATGGGAAAGTTTCAGTGGGTGTTCCCCTTTTCTCTGCAGTTTTGCAGATCAGGTAGATTCTTCTCATAGTGAGCTTAAAGGATTCCCCCATCAGCCTGAAGTGACTACAGTAGATCCTGCAATATTGTACCTCAGAAGCAGAACAGAAGTTTTTAAGAAAATTTGGGTAGTCTCTTAGGTTTCTAATAAGAGATTCAGTGGAATCTCAAAGCTGCTTCAGTTGAGTTGTGGAGGTTGGTTTGTCTTATTTTTTTAATGGATTTTGCTCTTGGTCTTCAAAATCATCCTCATCTCTAGGAATAATTTGACACAAAGGCAAACCTGGTCCCTTTTGAAGTGTGATAATAACCAGAAGGCAGGTAAAACTGGCTTCCTGCAGCTCCCATGCTGTGGAAGGTTCCCTTGAAAGGTTACACCTACCCCCGAAAACTCCAGGTGAACAAGTGAGTTGGAGAAGAGGGTCAGGCTGGATGATCTCGTGAGCCAGACAGAGCATTGTGCACCCAGATCTAAATTGCCCTGAACTGATTTGGAGCCAGGGGACACAAAGGGGACTTCAATACTGCAGTGAGCAGAGCTTCACTTAATGGGGGAATCTAATCTCCGATCTTGTCTCAGCTTTGAATGGGTTTTTCCATATTTTTGATGTAGATGACATTCTTCAGGTTTGCTGGTCTTTTTAGTCAACAGATTGTCAGAGAGCTAAATTCACAGAGGGCAGATGAAGAACTGTGTTGCTTTTAAGATCAAGACTTGGCTTGTGATGTTTGGTCAGCAGAAGAAGGTCTTTCATCAGAGACCCTGATACGAATGAGTCTGCATTAAGAAACAAAACTAGGGGGATGGTTTTGATGTGATGCTTTGAACCATGTTACAAAACCACACGATAACTCTGTATTGTTTATAGTTTACAGAATTTTAGGGAATGCTGAGGAGAAGTTTAGGGTTGCAGTACCAGCAGTGCTGGACTGAGGGTGCTCAGAGCTGTTGAGTTCTTGGTTTGCTGTCATTTTTTAAAGGAGCCTGGGATAACAGGCAGGGCCTCTAGGGTTGGACTGAGTTTTGTGATCCACTTCTTCACTAGATCCTTGTCTGAGTGCTTTACCACCACGTATACTGGAGCACACACTTTCTGTCCACTCCCTCTTTGTCTGAACTGGGACCTTCCTTTTGGCCTTAGTTCAGGATTGTTCAGGTTGTCACAAATTGTCGTGGTGCTGGCTTTCAAACAAAGGGGCTCTCTGCACTCTCTCCTCAGTCTTTGCCCTTCCAGGTCTCTCTGACAGTAATTCCTTTGGGTTCATTCATCTCTGCAGGATGGAAGTTGGCTGAACAGACAGGCATGTTAAGGGCTAACAGTAATACCAGGAGATTAGGGAGTGCTTTCTATCCAGAAGGTCTGAGCCTTTTTCAGAGGAAGTTGATATTATCTTTGTAATAGATTGTGAAACTGAGGCCAATGCCCTCTGTGCAGCACTTGGGCTGGAGCACAGGTCCCTGACACCCACCCCAAAATACTGCCCTGGGCTCTCTTTTCCTCCCTTTTGCATCCCTGACCACACATCTCCCGATGGTGCCAGCACCGCCTACCTTCCCATACTGCTTTCGGAGAAAAAGAAGGAATTGTGCCTTTTTCTCCAGCACATACCCTCTCTGGTCCCAGTCAGATGTGTGCTATCACATGGCTTTTCTGGCTCTGCATGCTTGTCCCAGTTGTTGTTCCAGAGGCAGAAAAACATGCTGGAAGAGTTATTGCTTTTCTCCTTTTTATTTGATGTTCTTTGCCTGTCTCTGCAGAGCCATTTAGATAAGGGGATTTATCAAGCTTGAACTAATTAACCCTGGATGCAGGAAGTCAGAGTGGAGTGTTCCAGCTGTGAAATCCTCAGACTTACCCTGAAGCACACATGGATCTGAAGGAATTTCACATCACTTTTCCCTTGTCGGCAGATTGCAGTCGTGAACCTTTGCTGTTTCCTTACCAGACTCCTCTCACTAACATGCCATGAGGGCGCTGTGTTGGCTGCTCTGCACCCAAACTGCGGGTAGCAGGATTGCATGGGGTGTCTCTGCTGCCTCTTGAAAGTGCTTGTTCCTACAGATTTTTTCCTTCATCGAGAGAGAGGGTTGATTTTGAAAGGAATACAGTCATTTTGCCTGTAAGAAGATGCTTTAGAAGTTGTTGCCAATTGCTTTCTCCGTGCAGAACTGGCAGCCAAAGAGTGACTTCACAAAAAAAGGAGGGAAGCAGCTACCTGAAATGTCAAGAAGGAAAAAAGGGGAGAAGAAGGTTGCTTAGATACCTGCATGGACCTTCAGAGCCTTCTCCCCCTTGTTTCACCCTGTTGCCATAGGTCCAGTGGGTCTTAAAAAAATGGCTATCCAAGACAGAGTTTAAAAGTCGTGGTTGCATTTTCTGGTGTGCACTGGCTGTGCTTGGTAGTGCCATCTGTCTGAAAAGTGCAGCAGGACTTTGATCCCAAATATGTCCTCCTGCCAAGGCTGGAGAGTGATCCAGAGAGAGCTGCTCAACTCTGAACCAGATGAGAGGCCTCCATGACACACATCTGGAACCAGTGAAATACATGAGGACTTCCAACAGAATCCAAGCCAAAGAAGAGAAATAATCTCATGCCTACCTCAAAGCACCGATCTCTTGTCAGCAGGATCAGAGTTTAGTCCTGGTTCACATGGGAATCCTTTGGAATCCTCCTGTTGCCACAGCCACGGAGCTCTTTCCCTCCTACAAGAGGGGGAGAGAAAGGGAGGGAGGAATGTCATTCGGTCATAGGTCAGTCACACTTCCATCCTTGCAGCTCCAGATTTAGTGTCTCCTTTTGGCACCAGCCCATTTGCACATCCCTGGCTCTGTGTGAAGCTCAGCGGTGTGGGTGATGAGCCCCCTGGTAACTCAGTGCAGACCTTCCACTTGAAGGACCAGACCTCTGATAAAGGCTCAGGACTGCAAGTCAGGATGTGATAAACTCTAAGGGAGATATTCGTTGCAGCTCTGTATGTTGGGTTGCTGGGACAGTAACACCCTCTTTCTTTGAGGAGCATTTTCTGTTAGTGATATGATGTTTGCAGTCACATTTCATGGTACATTTTTTTTGCCGGAATTACCTTCTTAGGTTAGTTTTTCCTTTCTCCGCTGAGGAGCAGCACTGTTTGCTTCTTTGTAACCCAGACTGAGAAAACACAAATAGTCTGGGTTAAGGGAAAAAAATAAAAGTTTAGTTTGGGATAGGATTGTTTCAAGGTGGAATGGTTCCCTGTGCTATCTTAAGTGCAGATGCAGTTTGTTCCAGCTTGTGGGAGACAAGGCAGGGATTGGCAGGGAGGGGACATGAGATGAGCCATATCTTGAGCTGCTATGGCTGTCAGGAGCTCTTGCCCATGTGTGGGCTGACACTGGAGTGAAACACTCAAGTTCACCTTCTCTCTTGTGACTGTAAGTAAAGCATGAATCCAGTGTGACTTCAGCCCCTGTTCATTTGGATTTTTGCTGTTTTTTCCAGATTGCCCGACAGGAAGGAAGAGTCATTTTAACCTCTGGACTCCCATATCAGACTGTAAGTGCTTCGAGCTGCTGGCGTGTTTCTGCCATTGTATCATTGCGTGGTCTGGGTGTGCAGGGGAGAGGAGAGGAAAAGTCAGATGTGAATGCAACACCTGGCTTGGCTTTTTCTTGTTTTTTGCACTAAAAGCTGTGCTAAGGGTCTTGAGAGGTTTGCTGTTCTGAACTGCCAGAGCTCGAGGTGAAATGTTTTTCTACTCATTCTCAGTCCTGCATCAGCGGGGAGAGTGATTGCTCTCCACTGGGGGTGGAGGTGGAAGTCATGCCGAGCAATCCAGAACAAAATGTTTCTGTTTGGCCTCACTGGCAGGTGAAAGGCACCTCAATTCCTGTGCTTTTTATCCCAGAAATTCTTGTTTACTGACTGGCTCCACACTGACAGGGTTTCAACACTTAAAGACATTTCTTCTGGCTTGGAAGGCAGAGATTGGAAGTCCCCAAGGGTTCCGGGGTTCTGGTGGAAGATGTAAAGGTTTTGTGTTCCTATAGATAAACAAAAAAGTCAAAGCAAAACCCAACCTTATCCTCAACACCAGCTGTTCAGAGCCCTTCACAGACAGTGTTGATGGGGATCTGCTGAACCTGCCGAGTCAGTGGTTGCATATTGTGATGACCTGCTGCAGGACCTGCTCCAGGTAGCAATTTTTTACTCCCCACTTGGACAAGTGAAACTGTGCTGATGAGCCAGAGTTCTGCTCACATGAGCCAGAGGGTCACAGACAGTCAGTATAAGAGCTCCCAACTACTCAAGCAGCCAGCTGAGTATTTGCAGAATATGGGTTGCTAATTTCCTATGTAAGAGCTGAGACAAGTGCTGCTGTGCCACACTGCAGGTTCCTCATCCAGACTGTGGTTCTTTGAGCCTACAGCTGATGCTAGAGGTAACTCAGCATCCAGCTTAATCTTGTTTGGCAGAGCTTTAACTTCAAAGTTCTGTGTAGGAATTGCAAAAAGAAAATAACTACTTTCAGTGTATGGCACTGACCTGGAAAGTGTCTGGTTCCCTTTGTTCCCTTGCTTTTGGATGCCCTCTGCAAGGACAGGATGGCTCTGCCAGGCTCCTGTACTGGTATGTAGCTGATTCCACCTTGTGAGTACTCAGCATGGTCATACAGATGTGTCTGGGACTTCCCAGTGCTTGTTCCAAGATGCAGACTTCTCTGCTAAATGTGGGACAAACATTGAGGGACTGTCCACGTCCACTCCTTGAAATTTCTTGGCCATAAGGGAACACCAGTGAAATGTTTGTGTGAACCAGAAGGGTTGGAGTGGTCATTGGACATAATTTTCATCATCGTGCTTTGGCCTACTCCATGGCATCTGGCCAGGTTTCATCTGAAAGTTGGATTGAATTCAGTTTCCTCTTGCTACCTCTGTCAGCACCACTCCACCAACTTATAAATTGACAGGATTTGGGCATATTCCGTAGAGTAGGATTATGGAATCACTAAGGTTGGAAAAGACATTTAAGATTATCAAGTCCAACTGTTAGCCCAGCACCACCAGCAAGGCCACCACTAAACTGTGTTCTCAAGTACCCTATCCACATGTTTTTTGAATCCCTCCAGGCATGGGGACTCTAGCACTGTCCTGGGCAGCCTGTGCCAGAGCTGGACAACCTTTTCAGCGAAGAAACTTTCCCTAATATCCGACCTAAACGTCTCCTGGCACAACTTGACACCATTTCCTCTTGTTCTGTCCCTTGTTCCCTGGGAGCAGAGCCCGACCCCCACCTGGCTCCAATCTCCTTTCAGGGAGTTGCAGAGAGGGAGAAGGTCCACCATGAACCTCCTTGTCCTAGGCTAAACCATGTTTCATATGTACAAAATACTGCAATGCTTCAGGAGTCAGAGCTATTGCAGCAGTGACTGGCTGTTAAATTACCAACCGTGCTGGTTAGATCAAAGTTCAGAATGTTAACACATACTAACTCCAAACATAATTTGTAATTTAAACCCAATCAAATGCATCAGGAAAAGCTACACATCCTATGATGTGCCTCACTGAGTGTCTTTTTGGTTTGAAGCTGCAGTCCCAGGTGGGAGAGGGAAGGTGTTTCTCTGTGAACTGCTCAGAAAAGGCAAAAGAACAGGCCCTGCAGGTTCTGAAGCACTTCAACGTCCAGGTGTCCCTCACTGACATCTTCAGCCGCTGCCAGGTAGGACGGGGCTGGTTTGAGTCCCGAGTCCCTCTCACTCGCTGTTCCCTGCACAGCAGGCACTGCTTCGGTGTTTTGGGCCTTGCACTCAGGGTCTTCTTGGTTCCCAGGAGTCCTGTTTCAATTCTGGCAGCCCCTTGCAAAGCCGTGGGGAGTTCTGAGTGTGCTCCTGTCCATCAGGGTAGCAATGGCTCTGTTAGAGGAGCAGAGGCTCTGAGTCTGCAGCTTTGCTAGAAACTCGCCAGGTTTTCTGATTTTTGGTGCTTGGCATGTGTTTTGGCATCGACTGTCATGGTTATAGTCTCTCTGTTGCTGTGTTCTCTGTCTAGGACACATGCTGTTTTAATTATGAACTGTGTTTAATTATGGCTCTGTGATTCTGATAACACTTAATTACTTCAGTAGGAGGATTTTTTCATAGGACTTCTCCTTTTTTCAGAAGTTATTAGGTTAATTCATGTCCATGCTAGTTGATGACTTCGGATTGCGTTTGGCACTGTGTATCTGTGGATTGTTGTTAAGAATAAATTTTAATTGTGTTAAATCACCATCTCTTCCAATTTCACTCTTGTATTTGTTACAGCAACTCGCTGAAACCTATCCCTCCAAAAACTGTAATATAAACCAACCAGCAACTCCAACATCTATCATCTTATCAGTGTTCAAAGAGACAAAAAGAAGAAACTAAATTGGCTGGAAAAGGAGCTTTCTCTTAGGGGTTAACACACCTGTGAGTCTGGCTCGGTGCCTCGTGGTTGAGCTCCGGGGTCTCCTGGCCCGGTGGAGCTGCACGAGTGGTGTAGGAGCAGCACTGACTCCTGAGCAGACACACCACGTAAGCATGTCCTAGGCCTCTGCTTATATATGCTGTCAGATGTTGAAACTGGATCTGTAACTTGGAGAGAAAATGAGAGTGGTCCAGCTGGGCAGGTTGTCTGTGAGAGGAGACTGAGGAAACACCCTGCAGATGGGATAGACAGAACAGGGGTTGATCTTACTACAAGATGAGTGTATATGCTCAGATATAGGATACTACCTTCAGTCCTGTGGTTTTATTGTCCCAGAACAGATTGCAGTTGTTATACATACATATATTTATAGTGGCATGCTGGCTTTGTGGCCATTTTAAACAAACGTTTAAAAAACCTTGTGGATTCTTCAATTCCCTGACATCCTGTAAAATAGCAGTGTTCTCTGATAGTTGTTGAAATACCACAAGAATCAGCACACACACACACACAAAACCATGCTGTAGGAAACTGTGCTCTCTGTAAGAAATGCATAAGACTGTGCAGCAGCCGATGGAAAACTGACCCCTCGCCCAGGATCTGGGGTCTGGAACTGGTTAACTCCATGGGGTTTGTACATGCTGTCTTGGTTTACAATATAAATAGGGGTAATCAATCTGGCTAGGAATATATACTAAGTGTTCTCTTACTTCCAGGAGAAATGCCTTCCCTGTAAATTGTGGTGGTGGAACAGCTGCGTGTTTTATACCCCTCGGCACGGGAAGATGCTGATTTGTCAAACCTCTCCATGTTCTGAATCACATATTTACCTACATTTAAGGCTTTTGGAGCTGATTTTGTTCAGCTGTCCTCTGCAGACAGTACAAGTCTGGCTGATATGTTACTGATGTTCTGGAGGAGAATCCAAGCTCTTCCAGCTCCATGTGCCCAGGCACTGCAGTGCTCCATGGGCTGTGTGTGAGGGGAGCTGTGGGCAGCACATAGAGCAGGATCTCTGAGGAATATTGACAACCCACATCAAAAATAGCAGATTTCTGCCTTGAAGAGGGTGCCCTCAGGCCTGCATGGCCAAGAGACCTCAGCAGTTCTTTTGTACATCCTTTCTAAAACATCGTCATTCTCTGCAAACTTAATTGGGCTTAATTAGGATGGAAGAGGCTGGATCCTGAGACTGCTGAGCTGTGCCTGTCAGCTTGCCCATGGTGCTCTGGGGTTGGGTTGCAGACCCCAGGGCTCTCAAACTGCCCTGAGTTCTGCCCCCTCCTTGCAGAAGGGTGATGGAGGGGTGACAGTGGGGTGACAGAGGTGTGACAGAGGGGTAACAGAGAGTTTTGGCTGTCCCCCAAGTCGGGGAGCAGGTTGGGCATATGAGTGGGGCTCCAGAAACACCCGAGTGCTGTTGTGTCCACGCTGGGCAGGAGGAGGAGGAGGATGGGGAATACTGATCCATAACCTGGCCCACTCCTGTCCCTCATCTGTGGAGCTGTTCTGCCAGTGCAGGGACGGGTTATGGGCACCATCGACCATCACAGGTAAGTGTTTGCTGTGTGTCACAGGAAGCAGTGTGGTATCCTGCCTGCCTCCCTGTGTCAAATGGAGCAAGGGCTTGTTTTGTCTCTTGGGCTTCTGTTCTGTAAATGATTGGAGTGAATATGTCAGCAAATATTGTTGTCATAACAATTAATTCATGTAGTACAGAGCACACGGTAAAAATAGGTTCCAATTCAATGTTGTACCCAAGACTGCTGGAAAATATGTTTCCTCTGTCAGCTCCCTCAGCAGGGATGGAAGGGCTTGCTTTTGCAGATGTACAGAATGGGATTGCTTTGTCATCCTGCCAAAACCCTGCTGATTTCTTCTGCTAAAATAATGGCCAGTACTGGTTACCTCTGTCTGACTTAGAGCAGCAAGTGCACAGGGGATGTTACCCAGGGGCTTCTCAGCATTTCTGCAGGGTTTTGGCTTGGTTGCTCCAGTTGAAGGCTCCAGGAGCAGGGACAGCTGCCAAAGGTGTCAGTGATGGCACAGGAATGGCCTTCTCTTTCCGTGTACCTCTCAAGTGCTGCATTGCAAGGATTTGGTGATAGCCATGGACAAACCATCCCTGCACAGCAGCTGTAGCCAGGCCTGGTGCTGCCTTTGGTGAGGAATGTTTTAGGGGGCTGAGTGAAAAATAAGATGGATTTTGTCTTTTGGTATCATGCAAAGAAACCTCTGAGAAGTTCTACATTTCATAGCCTTAAAATATTTGAAACTCTATTTGACATGTAAATGTCCTGTGCCTCTGCATGCATTTGAATACGTTGTATGGAAGTATCTTGTATTTTTCTTCTTTTCAGATACCGAAAGTACCTTCTTCATGACGGGGCAATGTGAAATGATGCTTAGGGTGTTCTGACATGATCACTTCAGCACACTGAGCCCTTACAGTAGTCAGGAACAGCTCTGTGGAGCTGTCACGGGATGTTGTGGACAGCCTTAGGGTCAGCTCACAGTCTGGCTCACAGGCAGGACAGTGATTTCTGCTCTGCACAGCCTGGAGCAAGTTCTAACACAGAAGTGGCATTTAAGAAATAAAGAAATACCAAAATCTGCCAAGGAAGGTGGCTACTGGATGGCTACAGTCATGGGAACAGACAACTTACAGATGGGTCATTTCATAGCAGGAAATTTGGCTCCCCTCCCAGGGCCCTCTGTTCATGAAGGTGGTTGTCTCCCACCCCTCCTGGTGCTGCAGGTGGGGTGTCCCTGCTTGGGGCAATCCTGCTGTGGCACTTGGGTGTGGCTTGGCAGGACAGTAGGAGGACATGAATTCCATTCCAGCCTTGTAAAGAAACTCGTGAAAACAGACATATTTTGACAGATATTGCCTGGATGAGTGGTGTGGCTTTTGCCACCTTGCTTTTCTGTGCAGTCTGATTGAAGGTGCCCCCAAAGCAGGTGTGGGCTGTGTCTGTGGGCTTGCCAGTGCCCCGTCAATGACTGCTTGGTGAGCCTGAGGTCCCAGGACATTTTACTTCCCATGGCTGAGGTGTGGTGTCTGGCCCTGCAAAATTTTTGTCAGTGGCAAAACACGTGTGGAAGCAGATCCATGGAGGTGCAGGGCTAGCAGTGCCACTCCTCACACACAGGGTGAAATCACGTCTTGAATGGTGATAAACTGAGGAGATAAACATTGCAAGTTAGCTTTAAATCTTTATATCACAAGGGTTTGTCACAATGGTTTGACGGGAAAACAGCGTGTTCAGTTTTGTATAGGGTCGCTGAGAAATTCCTGCTGTTCTGGGAGGACCTCATGGTTAAAGGTTTTTAACTCTGCTGTGAAATCCTCACTGGAGGGAGGCTCTGCAGCCACCTTTGGCTGCAGTCAGTCTGTCAGTCTGCAGAAAAGCTGCTTTGGCCCTTCCTCAAAAGTTGAGCTGCTGCTCAGCTCAATTCTGAGTCCAAAGCTTCTCTGGGGGACCCAGGCCCTGCAGGGCAGCTGTGCCACCCCCCACCTCCCCTGGGCCTCTTTTTCCTTTCCCACCTTCTGTTTGACTTGACCCTTTAGCCTTTAAGATGGTCGGGGCAGGGACCCTACTTGAACAATACCTAATGCAACGGGAGGCTGATCCCAGGTGAGGTTTCAAGGCTTTCCTGCAAGGAAAAATGATTGCAATTATATCCCCTGCAAAAATAAATGTGTGGGGAAAAAGAATTTCAGGCTCCAGCTGCAGTTTGTGCATCTGAACAGCCCTGCATTGATGGTGGGATTATCTGCAGATTCAAATAGATTGTCTCTTGCACTTCACTGAATTCTCTGATCCTAAATAAGCAAATTACATCACCTATTCTGATGTCCTGTTTAACTTATGACCTCAGAATGTGTGCTGCAGGATGTGAGAGATAGCTGCTTGATTTCATTGTCTGGAGATCTGATATATTTTTCTCCTTTTTCTGCCCCCCCTCCCCTGCTCTTTTAGTTTCCAAACCACTCACCCCAGCCTTTACAAAGGTGTTAGCATGGGATTAGGAGG
The DNA here is from genome assembly GCA_035583185.1 of Anabacerthia variegaticeps. Lineage (NCBI taxonomy): Eukaryota > Metazoa > Chordata > Aves > Passeriformes > Furnariidae > Anabacerthia > Anabacerthia variegaticeps. Next base: position 10,820,614 of record JAWWEW010000038.1, read on the forward strand.
AGGCGGGGGACGAGGGGGGAGGAAGAGAGGAAACCACCTTTTTTTTTTTTTTTTTGAAAATTAGGTGCAAAAGCATTCTAACAGTTGCAGCAAATGTTTCTGGTTTTTGGTGGTTGAGGTAACTAATTTCATTGCTGCAAAGCTCATCATGTGCAAGCTGATTTACGCAGAGGGAGCCTGGGATGGAGCAATCCATTTAGCAGGGACAAAGAAAAAGGCCTTATGATGAGATGGAAACCCTGTGCTTGGGGCACTTTGCAAGAACCTTTGAAGCCAGCCTGGGAACTCTGGCAATATTAGTCAATAATTAGTAATATAGATCCCTCAAGCTGTCATTTAGATTGAAAATGTGCATGTCTCTCATGAGCCTCTGTCACACCAATCTGATCAGCAGGCTTTTTTTTTCCTTTTATGTGGGTTGCTCTGTCGGTCCAGATGATGATGAGAACTGCCAGGCACCGTCTTTCTCATTCACTTGTGAGCAGGGCAGCTATCTGCTGCTCTAGCGTGGCATAAAAGTGGAACCAGGGCAATTTTGTTTTGTGGTCACCTTTCCTGGCCTGAGCAACAGTCACTTCATTCATTTAAAAGCACCAATTGTCCTTCCTTATGCACAGAGGAAACACAGTGGAATTAAAAGGTTGCATATTTTGTGAGATGTTTCTGCCCCAGCAGACAGCAAGAGGTTTGTCTCAGGATGCACTTAGGACAAAAAGCATCTTCGGCTCAAACAGGACTGCGACAATCATCAAAGAATTCAAAAATGTCAGTTCTCAAAGCCCCCGGTTCAGCTTTTGAGCTGCCTTCTGCTGATGTAAGATCTTGTCCCCATTTGCTTCCTTTCAGTACTGAAATCTCTTTGGAAAGGGCTGTGTCACCATCTAAATGAGAAATTAAGAAGGGTCATGTGCGCTGGATTTCGATGACTTGGGAATGCTGAGATGGAGAATATAGTTTGGAAACCCTCTGTGGTTTAATAAAAGGTTCATCCATAGGATGCAATTTGTCAGCGCCTACAGGTCAGGAAAACCTGTGATTAAGAGCATCTGTGGTTTCCCCAGATGTGTGAGTGAGCTGCTTGCTCCTCCCCAGCCTGTCACCCAAACCCAGGGCTCAGCCCTGTGCCTGCCCATGACGTGGGCTGTGATTTCTTGCTTCAGAGTGTGATTGTTCAACACAAAGGGTAAGGCCCTCTTAATCTTTTTGTTTATCCTGGGCTTGGCAATTCCGATGTAATCTGCAGCCTGTGCTGTGGAGGCTCTGGCCAGGAAGCACAGCTGGTATTATTCTGCCTCAACAGGCACTGTTGAGGGAGCGAACTGCCCTCCAAAGGTACTTGTCCAGGACTGTCTGAGTGTGAGGGTTGAGTGGTGAGAGCACCTCGCCCTGGCACCGCGCCCCATTCACAGGGACCGAGCCCTTTGTGTGGAGTGGCTGTGCACAGCCGTCATTAAATTCCATCAGACTCTGGGATAATTTGTCATGGCAAATTCTGCTTCTTTCGAGTCTCTGCTTGAGATTTTTATTTGTTAATCTCTAAGGCTTTATAAACCACAGTGAGAGCTCATAGTGAGTGGTCGCTGTCATGTGCAGGAGTGTGGGGACACGCCAAAGCAGCGCGAAGATCAGAATGGTTTGGGTTGGAAGGGACCTTAGTGATCATCCAGTTCCACCCCCTGCCACAGGCAGGGACACCATACACTATCCCAGGCTGCTCCAAGCCCTGTCCAGCCTGGCCTTGGACACTTCCAGGGATCCAGGGGCAGCCACAGCTTCTGTGGCCAACCTGTGCCAGGGCCTGCCCACCCTCACAGGGAAGGATTTCTTCCCAAGATCCAGTCTAAATCTACCCTCCATCAGCTTTAAGCCATTCTGCCCTGTCCTGTCCCTCCAGGCCCTTGTCCAAAGTCCCTCTCCAGCTCTCCTGGAGCCTCTGCAGGTACTGGAGATCCCAGTGGACACTGAGCAAGCCCCAGCTTGTGGGTGCCAGGCGGGCAGGTGAGCAGCACCCTGTCCATGGCAGCTCTGCCACACAATACATAAGGGCATAGAGCAGCAGTCCTGTAAAATTCCCAGCCTGGAGCTGGCTTAGCCCTGAGCTGCTGGCCATGTAAAACTCAGAGTCCCCCCAGAAAAGGACTCGACTGGGCCTAATTCTCAGCAGCGAGTGCGGCCGGTGCTGCCTGGTTCCCACAGACTGTACACTTCCCTGCCAAGATTTCAGTATCTTCAGAAATTCAGTGGAGCATGAAGGTCACAGCAAGGGGAGAATGACAGCCTGAGAGTTTTTTTTCCCCTTTCAGCAGCTCGGAGCAGACTGTTGTCTCTCTCTCATGTTGACTGTTTTCATAGGGTTAGCGTGAAGTTTATGTTTTCCACAGCCCAGTGGCAGTCGGAGCTGGGAATGCAGCACATCAGCTGTGTTTCTTCAAGGAAGATGGTCTCATGTTGCAGGCTTGCTTTCTCAGTGCCTGCAAAAGCTTGATTTCCAGTGAAATTTCCTTTACAGATCTTTGTCTTGAGGTTCTTTTTGTGGATGTATGTGAGAGACTGTACCCGAGGTTTCGGTTTGGGTATTTATTTCCTTTCTTTTATTTTCACTTGCAAAGCTTCAGGCAGATATTAAATTTCGGCAGGGGGGAGGGGGAAGCTGTTAATTTTTCATGGTGTTATATATTCCAGTGCTCAAAATGATGATGCCAAATTAGCCATTAGAGGTCAAACCTCAGCTGACAGCAAATGTTTTTCTTTTGAGGAAGTCATCCTTGATCCTGGGAACCAGTTTTGTTCTCCTGTGCTAAATGCAAGAAAGGTATGAATGTGTGGTTTTTCCTGGAGGGCAACACTAGCTGGAAAAATGCTGGGTTTAGCCAGTGGAAACAGAACAAGCAAACAACGATTGGCAGTGAAAACAGCACTTGTATTTATACTAGCATAGAAAAGAAGACACAATGTAGTGCAGAGTAAATGTCCTTTTATACAGCCTGTACAAGTCTCTTTCTTCCTCTCATGGGTTTGGGCAGACTGTGAAGTGCGTTGGTCAGCAGAGATGCTGGTGCACTGGGAGAAAGTAATGAAAGGTCAGCGAGTGACAGTGATGGAGTGATTGTAAGGAAAGTGAGGAACTCTCTGGAGAAGGCAGTGACACAACTCTAACTCCCATGTGTCCTGAAGAAACCGTCCCCATGGTTTCTCTCAAATGTCATGAGAAAACAAGAGATTTGTAGCCAATTTAAGTTCTGTTGGTTTCCAGTCCCCCGTGCCTCCTGAGGTCAGAGTTCAAGGTACTGACTGTGTCAAGAAGTCAAAATTCCCATGTTTTATACACTGTGAAGTTTCTTCTCCTTTTTGACATTGGTGCCCTTACAATGCTCTTTGTTTGTATGTCATGGTGTGGATGGGTTGGCCAGCTCCTGGTGTTTGAATGGCTGTATATTTATACTTGGAGGTTCTCAGGATGAGTGTCCTACATATAAATCAGTAGTACAGCCAGTGGGTCTTGTTATTTGAGAGACCTGGTACATTGAAAGTTCAGTATTGTCATGGCAAAGTTGTTTTCCCAGTGGAGAGACTAGCTTCATTAGTGGCTCAGGTGAAGTAGATTGGTTTGAACCCATCCAGAAGAACTCAAGGCCTTTATTTTGCCTCCACAGATCAAGAGGATTGAATAGTGGCAGGCAGGATCCTTCTGAACAGCTTGATGTGGGCACAAGCATTATCATAGAATCATAGAATGGTTTGGTTTGGAAAGGACCTTAAATCTCATCCCACCCCCTGCCATGGGCAGGGACACATCCCAGGTTGCTCCAAGCCCAGTGCAACCTGGTTTTAAACACTTCCAGGGATGGGGCAGCCACAGCTTCTGTGGCCAAGCTGTGCCAGGGCCTACCCACCCTCACAGGGAAGGATTCCTTCCCAATATCCCATCTGTCCCTGCCCTCTGGCAGTGGGAAGCCATTCCCCCTTGTCCTGTCCCTCCATCCCTTGTCCAAAGTCCCTCTCCAGCTCTCCTGGAGCCTCTTTAAGGCACTGGAAGAGGCTCTCAGGTATCCCTGTAACCTTCTCTTCTCCAGGTGAATGCCCCCAGGTCTCCCAGCCTGTGTCCAGAGCAGAGGGGCTCCAGCCCTGTGATCAGCTTAGGCGATGGGTTCCCAAGTCCTGTTGAGCATCTGCACAAAACCCCTGTCCTGTGGTTGCAAATATCACGAACTCCTGCTGCGTGCACCATGGGGACTGCACAGTTCTGCAGCCATGCCTGGCCTGCAGTCTTTGCCTGGGCAGCCATCAGTGCTGGCAGTAGACCTTTGTTCCTCTGGAGGAATGTGGGATCTCCAGGCGTGTTTGGAGCTTTCCTTGGAGCCAGCACTATACACTGAGCTACACAAGTTTGACTTCAGTGTAAAATTTGCCCGATCTGTAATTGTTCAACAGCATTTATCTGAAGACCTTTAGGCATTAAACCGTGTAACTTCCTACTGGCATAAAACAAACTGTATGTGTCATTCATAGTATTGATTGGATAAGATGATACCCTGCACCAAAATTGTGCACCCATGGATCTGGGTGACTTGTGGTACATGGCTGGTTTTGGCACCTACTGCTGCAGAGGGATTTCCAGCTCTGATGAAGATGGTCTGCAACATAGATAGCATTTTTTGGGCTTTTCAAGAAGATCTTGTCCCTGCAAGGTGCATCTGGTCTGAATGATGACAGTGGAAGAGACCATTTTGTGTTTGTGTGAACCCTCTCCTCCAAAGACCGTACAGAAACAAGGACACAGAAACAGGGACAGGGACAGCAGTCTCCTCCTGAAAAGAGAAACAGAAAGTTTTTAAATGAGTTTCTCAATTCATACATTGTGTCAGCCTTGATGAAGATGACCTTTTTCAGTCATTGTGATGAAATGCTGCTGTGCTGTGTGCTGTAAGCCCAAGGCAGGATCTGGCCGAGCTACCTTAGAGGGAGAAATGACAGTTATAGGAGTTTTGGCAAAGGTGGAAAATGTAACATTCAGGGCATGCTTCTTGTGAGTCATTATCTTCTCTCTGAACAAGGGGATTCGAGTGATTTACTTATCTTAATTCAAGACATGCAGTCTGAGTTGATCACCCTTTTGTTCAGGGAAGCGCTGGGGCAGGATGCAGGTGAAAGCCCAGATTTGCCTCATCTCCAGAAGCTTCTCCATTCCCTTCTCCACCTCAGCTTTTCTCTTGATGGTTTTTGGGGGAGCTGCTCCTGCTGAGGTATGTTAGAGAAGTGGGAGCATATCTGATGTCTGAGATGAGCACAGCAAAGTTTGTTTTCCTTACTTCCCCTTAAAATGCCTGTGGTTGCAGGTGTCCTGCAGCCAGTAGAGTGGTCTTACACCCCATATCCTGTGCCTACTTGTCCATTCCTTATGTTTGCAACTCACACCTGGGGAAAGGGCACATGGACAGCCAGATGTTGAGACTGATGCGGCTGAAATGGGAGTTCCCGTGTGCAGTTGGGTCAGTGCTTTGTAGTCGAAGGAATTGCAGGAACAAGTTATATCTCAGGTGTATCAATGTCATGGATTGTTCCACCTCTGGCAGCCTGATCCCGGGGCTTGGCAGCCAGGATTGGTGCCTAGCAAAGGTGTGGGTGGACCAGTAACTTCTCTTGGGGTTTTGACAGTCTCATTTCATGGACTTTAAAGAACAGATCACTGAGCATGGTCCTGCAGGAAGAAAGGAGCTGGTAGTTGGAGAGAAGGAAGTTGGTGACAGAGGAGTCAGAGGAGGAACATGGTTCCCTACAAACCAGGTCACGTGAAGGGCTGTTTGGTGACAGGTTGGAGTGATTGATGTGTAGGGATAATAGGTCACTGGGGAGTCAGCCTGAAAGCTGAAGCCTCTCCAAATATATGGGACATGGTGGAAAAGAAAATTAAGAAGACATCAGGTAAAGCCAGACAGCTCTTGCCCCAGCCTGCCTTGCAGCTGTGGTTGCACTGCTTCCCTCAGTGTGGCTTTGCACACTCTGGTTCCTGACTGTGTGAATGAGTTGGGGACTAAGGAGTTGTTTGTGCTTCCCTCTGTGTGGACACTGCCCTGTGCCGAAGGATTGAGCCTTGGCTCCCAGGGCCAAGCCCACGGCGCAGCCAGGACCAGCCTCCCTCGCCCAGGGCAGCCCTGACTCCGGCTGCCCACAGCCCTGGGGCCATTCCTTCCCTCAGCGGGGCCTTCCCTGGATCAGCTGCATTTACTGGCATTTACTGGAGGGCTCAGATTACCCCAGTGAAAATAATTGGTTATGCAAAGTTACGCTGTTTAGATTGGGTTTCTTCTGTGTGGCCAGTGAGGTGTGAAAGTCAATCTGCGCCGCAAACCCTGCGGGCACTTTCTCTATGCTGACTGGGTATGATAGCTCCGGGGTTTGGCTGTTGCGGGGAAAGCTGGCCCTGGGCTCAACTCAGAGGGAACAAACCACAGGTAGTTGCAGTGGGACGGGGCTACTGAGCCACACAGTGCTTCTAAACCCGGCCTGGCAAAGCCAACATGTTGCCCGAGAGGAGGGTGTGAGGTTTGGGTCTGGCTGGGCCTGGGGAGCCCTTTGGCCATCTCAGCCAGGAGAAGGCTCATGAGGACAGGCCATGGCTGCTGACAGAATATTCTTGTTATGGTTTTACCATAGAATCCATGGCCACTATGCTACTGACTGCCACATCCACACAGGTTTTAAATCCCTCCAGGCTGGGCAGCCTGTTCCAGTGCCTGACCGTTCTGCCTAATACAGACTCTAAACCTCCCCTGGCACAGCTTGGTTCCCTCCTGTTTGCAGGCCCATCCTTGTGTTCCATATGGTAAACAACAGCATGGTCAGCAAATACAGTTACAAGGAGGACTTGCTGTCGCTGGAGTATTTCATGGTATCCTTCTGATACTTGTTTTAAGATCGTCTTCCTTTTCTCTGTGGTAGAATCACAGATTTGGAGTTTCACTGAAGAAGAGTCCCTGTGAACCGACAGCCCCTCCAACTCTCCGGCTGGCAGCCCTGGTTTTCCCGTCATTCCTGCCCAGCCAGGCCCAGGCTCACTCCCAGTCTGAGGTGGTGTGTCAGCTGTGGGGAGGCTGCGTGTGACCAGGGGCTGAGCCTGGTCCCTGAGCCAGCACACCGGCGTGGCACTGGGCTGTCCGTAAGGTCACCGCAGTGGCCGTCACAGCCACTGTAAGGGGCTTGCTGGCTGCCTGTTGGGCTTCGCAAGCACTGGAACATGCCGAGATCCATGAGGGATGGTCCAAGGGCTGCTGGCTTGGTCAAATACTGCACACCTGATGGAATGGGAGAAACACAGAAAGGCAGCACATGCATATTTAAATCAGTGTCAATTTATGCTGTCGCTGATCTGTCGCTGATCTGACTTACCGCAGTAACATTCATATTCAGCTTTAGTGCCAAAAACAATACTCAGCTGCTTTCTTACTCCTTAATGAAAAATACCTCTTAGGGCTTCTTTGAAGTCCCCTCCCCTGAAAATCCCAGCTATATTGTCATCATTGTTACTGTTAACAGCCCCTGCCAGGATCGGGAGCCTTTCCTGACGGATAGCTCCGCAGGGGCTTTGTCCGGCGCTTCCATTCAGCCCTGCACTATAGCCAGTTTGAAATGGCTAATGACGGGCCTCCCAGGGGATTGCTGCCAAGCTCTCAAAGACCTCCCAGGTTTGGAAGTGGCAGGGTGTCCTTTTCCTGGGGCCAGCTGCAGGAGGAATGCACACACTCAGATTCTCCTACCTAAGCTGCATCAGCCGAATTATTTTTTCGGTTGCAAAGAGTCATCCATGCGTGTAGAACCAGTTGCTTAGCAGGAGAGAGATAGCTGTGTCAGTAGAGGACACGCAATAAATAGAGGGAAAAGGTTAGGTGGGAACACTGCCACTAGTTTTACGCATTATTGTGTTTTAATGTTGAAAATACCCTTTTGGAAAATCACGGAAAAATATGAAAGACTTTGAAAAAATAAGCCAGGGTCTGTGTCTGAGGTAGGACAAGACTCATCCATGCACAGTGTGCAGTGATGGTGCAGTGATGTTTATGGGCACAATTAGGAGTGTGAATGGTGTCTCCGTGAGCTGGGGTCTTACGTGCCATCTGCTGAGGAGAGACTGAATGACACTGGAGGATCCCTGAGGATCTGTTGGAAATGGGACTGGAAGACTTCTGCCAGGATTTCATGAGAGTTTTAGGTCAGTGTAGGCAGATGCTGAGGTCAGAGGAAGCCAGGTCTGTGCTCTTAACTCTCCCCTGCCCCCGACCCTCTCCTGCCGCTCTTCTCAGCACAAGTGCTTGTTTAACTGCAGGGTCGCTGGATCAGGGAACTGATCCCAGATGAAACGGACCTGTCAAAACCAGATGGTTAATTTTATCCCCACTCAGCTCCCCAGTCTGGTTCTCTCTGCAGCCGCCCAGATGCGTGGCCGTGGGGAGGGGCAGGGGAGTTCTGCCTCCTCTGGGGCAGCACAGGCTTGTGCTGGCCAAAGCCCTGCGAGCCCCGAGCTGAATGAGCTCTAGATGGTGTTTCCACAGCCCATCCCAACCAAACAGCGAGAGCGTGCCAGGGAGCTCATCGGGAGCCCCTGTGCTCCAGGGCTGCCCACTTTGGCTCAGGAGATTCAGCCTCAGCCTATCAGCCCTACCCTGGTAATATCCACTGAGTCTGGGTCCTTCTGACAGTTCAAAATCTGGTTTGCAAGTTGAAATTTGAGCTTCAGCTCAAAGTTAGGTGGGGGCTTATCCCTGTGTCCGGACACTACAACGTGTCAGGCAGCTCAGGGCTGATGTGCCCCTCACCACAGCTCTGGGTCATGGCTGAACAAATTCACAGCTTCAAGGGTGTTTCTCCACCATTCTGAGAGAAAAGCGCTCTCCTCTGTGCTTAGCAGATGCATTTCCCAGAGGATACGTAAGAATTGGTCTATTTCTTGTACTTGTGCTGCCAAATGCAGCTGGATCTTTTCCTCCCACTAATGGAATCCAAATTAACACATTCTCTTCTTATTAAAATAATTCATTTTTATTTACTGAGGGGAAAGCTGCTCTCTGTGCAAGTGATGCTGTGCCTTTAACTGGGCTGTTGCTGTACAGAGCAGTTGAAGCTTCATTTAGCCTGAATGAAAAACTCCATACGAGTTGCTGAAGAGAGGAAGCCGGTGGTGGATGATTTACTTGAAATGCCCTACAGCAATGGGGTTATAAATGAGGAGGGGAAACACCAAGAGCACTGAGATCTGAACCAGAGGAAATGCACGAAGCCTTGAAGTGACCTTATGCAAATTCCTAATGATGAGACTTAATTGAACTCATTTTTTCCAGGGGTTGTAAAGATCAAAATAACAACAGCCTTGAAATGCAAAGGTCTCTGGATAATGCATGTGAATGTATGCTGCATACAGCTGAAAACTGCCCCGGGTTGGGGTGATCAGCCTGCCCAGCAGTGGGACACTAGACCCAGGCTTGCTCCAGGACCTGGGGGTGCCTGGGGGCCCCAAGTGAGGCACTGGGGCTGCTTGAGGTGCCAAAGCAATGCCTGGGGTCTCATCCTGCCTTCCACCGCCCAGGACGCTGCCCCTGCAGAAATGCTTATTTGAAGCTCAGTGTTTCTGCGTTGAGCCTCACGAATCCTGGGTGCCTGGGGAAGCCTGGTGTGTCCCAAGAAGTTTGTAGTGTCCCAGGAAACGAGTGGTGTGTGTCTGGGACAGCTGCTTGTGAAATGAGCCAGTGTCCCCGCCTGGTTCCATGGGCTGGTGCCCCATCACAGACACGGCAAGCCCAGTGAGGAGAAGCAGAGCTGCTCCCAAGAGGCGCCAGGCTGTGCCCTACAGCAGGGGCTGGTTCCTGGCAGGGACTAACATGGGCATGTGCTCAGTGTGACAGTGTCAGAAACTGATCCGGAGACTGTCAAGACCAAATTCCTCTGCTGTTCATACAGCTTCAGATTTTTTTTTGCCTGTGTTTTTATTTGGCTCTAGGATTTATTCCCCAGAGGGGGACTTTTCACAAGGGCATGTAGTGAGAGAACAATGGGAAACGGCCTTAAGCTGAAGGAGGGCAGGGTTAGATGGGATATTTAGGAAGAAATTCTTCCCTGTGAGGGTGGGCAGGCCCTGGCACAGGTTGGCCACAGAAGCTGTGGCTGCCCCATCCCTGGAAGTGTTCAAGGCCAGGTTGGACAGGGCTTGGATCAACCTGGGCTAGTGGGAGGTGTCTCTGCCCATGGCAGTGGGTGGAACAAGATAGACTTTAAGTTCCCTTCCATCCCAAATGATTTTGGATTCTGTTTCTCCTCTTTCATATTAATGCATTTGGGGCAACATGAAGAAGTATTGACTTGGGGAGAAAAAGCAAGTTGGGCACTGCTGTGAAAAATGCTCATTCCTGATTCTGGTGCCTGAATGCTCTGGGCTGGTGCTTTCAAGGACTTGCAGAGTGAGGCATCCGCATGCACTGTTTGTCTGTGAAACACTGGCTGCTAAGGTCTTCTGAATTTCATTCAAAATACCAGATAAATTGATTTATTTAGATTCATAACCAGCAGTAGAGAGCAGGAGGCTCTGACCCAGTGAAAAACGGCGGATATGGCTGTGAACAGCAGCTAATGAAGATGAAAAACCTTCCCTGTCCAGAGGAACCCAAACACAGCCTTACAGATGAGTCTGCTGGCCCAAGTGCAGCTGTTTGTCTTTCCAGTAATCTGAAGCTGGAGAGGAACCCTGAGAAGCAGAGGGGACAGCGATTGTGTGTGTGTAGCAGAGGTCAGTCATGTGTGCAGCTTCCCGTGGCAGGGGATGCTCCGTGGCACAGCGGTGCCACCACGGCTCCATGGACGTGCTCCTGCAGGCACAGCCTGGCTGCCACTTCCATCAGCCCCAAGGAGAGTGGGAAACTCAGCGTCTTCCCTTCAGAGGCAAGCTGGAAAATCTTCTCTGTATTTAAAGTTCCCATGGCTGCAGTTTGAATTTGGCACACAGTTGGCCATGGGGTTATCTGAGGTCATGTACTCAAATAGTTGTAGATAAAACAAGGGCTTGTTTGGATTGGAAATCTCCAGAGGGCTTTTCCTCTGCGCGCGGGTAATGATATTGCAGAAGGACAGGAGCCAAAATAAAGACTCAGCTCCGTATGCAGTAGCTCAGTAAAGTAAAATGAGCAATGGAAAAAAAAAAAAGAAGGAAAAGAAAGAAAAAAAAAAGTCTGTTTTCATTACGTTATTTTCTGAACTTGCTGTTGGGATGGAGGAGTTCCAGCCAAGGAGAGGGAGTCCTGCAGTGAGGCGCCATCCAGGACTGGGCTCGCTGTGCTGCTCTTCCAGGAAATTCCCTGTAGCTGTGGAAAGCTGCCACTCTCCATCTGGGCTCACCTGCCCATGGGCTCAGGGGCAGCACCACGGCAGGTCCTAACACTGCAGAGCTGGCAGGGCATGGGGACACTGCCCAGGGCTGCCCTGGCTCCTGCTCCTCTGCTCAAGAGGTTCTCAAAAATCCTTACCAGTCAGGACAGCTATAAAGAGGGAGAAGTTAATGGGTTTTGGAAGTTAAAGAAGGAATAAGGTTCTGTCAGGCTCTTTCACAGGCCCTTGGGCTTTTATGGAAAACTATTTCCTCATGGCTAATGGCAGACTGAGAGCACACTGGGACAAGAGCTGCGAGTCAGTACTTTTCCAAGCTGCTGTTGGAGAATAGCGAATGCATGTAATAGCAACTCTCCTCTTTGCTCACTGCCTGCTACAGTGAGCTTCATGTCTTCCCTGCCTCTTGTTAGGAAAATAATTGAAATGCAAAAGAAAAATTACAAAGTTGGGAAAAAATTTCAGCCTTCAGGACCTTTCTGTCTTCCTTGGATGCTGGAGTGATGGATGCTGCTGTAAACACATCACCTAGTGGGGAGTGAGAAAGTGAAGGCAAAAGGAACAAGGAGGAACAGGCAGAGATGTTCTCCACACGTCGGAGCTCGGGGCACCAGGGACACTAACCAAGACTGTCCTCTTGGTTCTGTGCCCACAGACCTGGTAGATGTGGGGTGGGCTGGAGGTGGCCATTCCATTGGGAGCCAAGACTGATGTGTTGAGAGCAGCTCCACATCTTGTCCTGTCTCCATTGCTCCTGCTTACTGCTCCCATGGAGTGGGACAGTATGAAGAATCCTCCTGCCTGCACTTGTAATCCTGATGGAGGACAGCTGGGCAGTGTTCCAGATGTGAATTCTGGGTGGCACATTAGCCTGGAGGTGACACCTGCAGGCTGGTCCCAGGAGGGAGTTGCTGTTTGAGAAGAAAGCTGTCTCACAGCAGGCAGTCACCCAAGCATTGCAGGAACCTGCTGCACATCCTTTAGAGCTTTTCCCTGAAACCTCTTACTAACAGGAATTCTATCTGTATAGAAATTGCCCTAAGACAGCTCCTGGCTCTGTTGTGGTCATTCACTGCATTGGGTTTAAGTTTGCTTGTTGAGGAACTGAAGATGTGGATGTTTTGGTGGTGTCTTGGATATGAGGAACCCAATCCTCAATGAGTTTAGGAGGACTCTCATATCCCTCTCCTCTAAACAGCTGAGAAGAATTCAACCTCAGCCAACAAATCTTCTACACCTTCGAGTTCATCAGGGGACTCATTGGAGGCTCTGAGAGTTTGAAAGGTTTAATGCATAGAAGCACAGACTGGTTTGGATTGGAAGGGAACTTAAAGATCATTTCATTCCACCCTCCTGCCTTCCACTAGCCCAGGTTGCTCCAAGCCCTGTCCAACCTGGCCTTGGACACTTCCAGGGTATGAGGCAGCCACAGCTTCTCTGGGCAACCTATGCCAGGGCCTGCCCACCCTCAAAGGGAAGGATTTCTTTGTAACATCAAATGTAAATCTCTCCTCTTTCAGTTTAAAACTGAGCCCCCTTGTTCTGTTGATATCTGCCACTGTAAAAAGTCCTTCTCCCTCTATTTTATAAGCCCCCTTTAGGCACTAGAAGGGGCTCTCAGGTCTCCCTGGAGCCTTCTCTTCTCCAGGTGAACACCCCCAGCTCTCCCAGCCTGGCTCCAGAGCAGAGGGTTTCCAGCCCTCAGAGCATCTCCGTGGCCTCCTCTGGACTCGCTCCTGCAGCTCCACATCTTTCTTGTGCTCAAATTTATCAATTTATCGCTGTCCTCTGCCTGGATGAAAACAACTGATAAATGCAGGTTTCTGGTACAGATTCTGAAGTTTACATCTTCCCAATTCTGTTTCTGCTAGGATATGCTTCAAATGTATATTCACATTCTTTCTGTGAAGCCAGTTTGTTAGAAGGAAAGGAGTCATCAGAAGGTCATGTATTCATCAGGATTCATTTTTAGAAAGGGAACAAGGCTGCTTGCATGTCTCTTTAGAGCTTTGGCCCTGCTTTTCTCCTTATAGGGAGTATTTTAATAATGGGAACAACTGTCATTTTTCGGCTTATTGGGACATATAATGATGTTTCCAAGGAGCCTTCACTGCAGTCAGTGCCACCAGGGGTTCTCTCACTGTGCATCCTGTGCTTTTAGTACTGGTCTCATGGCAGATCGATAATCATCGAATCACAGAATCATAGACTGGTTTAGATTCAAAGGGACCTTAAAGCTCCTTTCCTTTCACCCTTCTGCCATAGGCAGGGACACCTTCCACTATCCCAGGTTACCCCAAGCCCATCCAACCTGGCCTTTGGACACTTCCAGGGATGGGGCAGCCACAGCTTCTCTGGGCAACCTGTGCCAGGGCCTGCCCAACCCTCACAGGGAAGGATTCCTTCCCACTATCCCATCTAACCCTGCCCTCTGGCAGTGGGAAGCCATTCCCCCTTGTCCTGTCCCTCCATCCCATGTCCCAAGTCCCTCTCCAGCTCTCCTGGAGCCCCTTTAGGCACTGGAAGAGGCTCTCAGGTATCCCTGTAGCCTTCTCCTCGCCAGGTGAACACCCCCAGGTCTCCCAGCCTGTGTTCAGAGCAGAGGGGCTCCAGCCCTGGGAGCATCTCCAGGCCTGGGAGCCTTCTCTGGACCTGCTTCAGCAGCTCCACGTCCTTCCTGTGCTGGGACCCCAGAGCAGCACTTCAGGTGTTGTCCCATCAGAGCAGGGCAGAGGGGCAGAATCACCTCCCCTAACCTGCTGCCCCACTTTCAGATACTTTAAGTCTATAGTATTGCATCAAAAGCACTTTTTTTTTTTTTTTTAGCTGCTGGGTTTCTATCTAAGTGCACATGGGAAAAAGCAGTGAGTCCTTACTGACCAGAGAAAAGAAAACCAAGAGGGCTTGGCACTTGCAAAGGTGCTTATGATGACACACAGACCTGTGTAGAAATGACATTTTCCTCCTTATAGGCCTGGGTGCAGGTCGTTGGTACCATCCCTGCTGCAGGACAGTGACTGTATGGTCAGGCTGGGTGTGTGGTTGTGTGCTGTCCACTGGTGTGATGGGCAGCACCTGTCCAGCCCAAAGCCAGCCAGGACAGGGCAGTTTGAAATTTCAAATCTTTTCTTGTAGACATGAGCACTGGCTCCCTGGCCTGACACTCAGGTCGTGCTTTGTGTCCTCTCCCTGCCTTTGGTCCTGGAGCAAAAGCTCTGCTAGTTTTCCAGACTGGCACACCACAGCCTGGGTCTCTCACTTACCTCTCTGGGGCAATAACCCGTGTTACAGAACCTCATCTGAGTTCAGCAGGATTTTTATTTTGGCTCAAAAGCCACTCACAACTCAACAGAAATGGCAAGGACCTGGTTTGCAGCGCACAGGCAGAGCTGGGAGGGAGACATTTGTCCCCTGAAGGGTCTATGTGATTTGAGCAAACACACATCTGGCAGTTTTATGATGGTGACATTTTGCATTTTTTTCCTCAGCAGTACAGCAAAATTAATCAGAAATGCTTTGGAATGACAACTGGTTTATAGGGATCATAGCCCGAGTGCAAGAAGAGGCTTGTCATCGGGGCAGCCTGGGAGCTAATTTGCTGAGACATTCAACTGCCTTTAAATCTCCACTGGAGAATTTTTGCATTTCTGGTCGTGGGTCACTTGTGCTAATTTGGCATTTCTTAAAGCAATTTACATTTTTCTTTCAGCACAAACACTTATCCTCTGTAGTAATGAGAATGCTCCTGTGCTTGGTTTCGGTGGTGGTGGTGAAAGTAGTTCAGCTCTGAAGGGAGGCAGCTGTTCTCCTTGGCTCGCCAGCAGCTTTCAGGCATTTGTTGAGCCTACAGAGGAAACACATTCTTAAAGTCTGTGTCAGGAACCCAGCTTGGAAGGCAGAAAAGCCGTGTGAATTGTCAGGACTGCTGTAAGACCTGTCATTTGTTACAGCACGGGGGCTGCTGCAGGGTGTTTGTGTTGTGTGTTGGTGAAACACTCACGGGATCTACAATGCAACACATCGAGCAGATTTTAATCTCACATTAGAGTTGAGTCAGGAGTTGCTGTATGAGAAGGAAGAGTGGTCATGTGGTTATTAGTGCACAGAGATGGACTCCTGACGTGAGTTCAGGCCTGTGGGTTTGAGTGCAACCTGGCCAAGAAATGAGCTGTTATCAATGCCATACAAGTAAGGCTGTTCCTCAAATAATTTATTAATTGTGTGAAGCAAACCTCAGGTCCTGCATCTCTGTGTGTCCCAGAACTGGAGAAACAGTGAAGCAGTTGTGCCTGAGCTGCTCAATGCTGTGTCAGGGGAGATTTAGGTTGGATCTCAGGGAAAGGTTCTTCCCCCAGAGGGTGGTCGGGCACTGAACGGGTGCCCCAAGGCTGCCAGAGCTCCAGGAGTGTTCGGACAACGTTCTGAGGGACAGGGTGGGATTGTTGGGGTGTCTGTGCAAGGCCAGGAGTTGGACTGATGATCCTTCTAAGTCCCAGCTCAGGATATTCCATGATTCTCTGATCCTGTAGTGAGTTTGAAGGCTATGGAGAGATGTTTTCTGGTGAGATCAGAAGTTTGAAACTTAAAGAGGGAATAAGATTTGGATAAGAATGATTTATTTGGTGTGGAATACAAATGTGCCAGGACCAGCTGGAAGAGGACAATGTCACATGAGAGGACAGTAAAGCCCATGAGAGCTCTTGTACAAGCCAAATGCAAAGCAGGGACCAGAGCAGAAGTGTCAGAGGAAAACCAGGCCCTGGTGACCCAACCTCCCTCTTAAGGGTCCAGGAGGTGTCACAGCCCTGGTGGTGGATGAGTGGGAAGAGCTGGATGAGTGGGAAGAGCTATGAGGGACTTCTGTTAGAAAAGGAGATGATGGACTGAACCTGGGCAGTTGAATAGTCTTTGCAGATTCCCACTTCTGTGCCAGCAAGCCTTGAATTCGGGTTTAAAGTAAAAAACGTCATTTAGATCAGTCCTTCCAGCCTAGGTAACATTTTTTCCACAACATAAAAGTGCAGAACAGCTACTTCCCAGGAGGAGACCTCCGAACGGGAGATTGTTTGTGTGTTGCTTGTCCAAGCGACAATGATTGAAGGTTCCTCAGGAAGCTTGTTCCCTCATTAGGGATTTGAGCCTCTGCTTTGAAGTTCCATCTCCAGCTGGAAACTCACACAAACCTTTGCACCAAGAGTACTTTTTTCCCTGAAATATGTGATATCAGTTCTTTGGTACAAATCTCGTATTTGTGTTTGGGTTCTGCTTTGTGACTCATCTACCTTGGCAGGAGACATCCAGCTGGTGACAAACTGGATTACTGAATGAGAGAAAAATCCATATTGCCTGGAAAGATACTTGGGGACCTCAAAGTCCTGCCTTGAGATAAATGCTCATCCCAGCCGGGGGAGAGATGGGAACATTTTACATCACTGCCCTCTCTGTGAGTATGGAAACTCTCCTCCGTACTCACAATGGATCATGTGGAATTACGGATCAGAATCCTTTGTCTTTTTGGACACACTCCCATCAGTAGTTTTTCCCCGGTGCTTGGAGCAGTTGTGTGGGTATATCTCTCTGTCCTTCTCTTAATGCATTCCTGAAGAACCCTGGGAGAAATGAGTGGCCTCTGGACAAGGTCCACGCTGGTCCTGTGCTCTAGTCACTGTAGGAGGGACCTGCTGGTGGTGACTGTGGGCCATGCAATCCAGGACACAATCTCCCTCCTTGGTGGTGGAGGACATTAAGACCATTCATGTGTGACCCTGAAACAAAACGTGCTCTTGTTGCAGCCCAACGGGCTGGGATTGATGCTGGAGAGCTGCATCTTCCTCCCAGGACTGCTTGGTAAAAGCTTCCAGAAAGCATTTCCACTGAAGAAAGTCCCATCTCCTCGTCTCCCCCCGCCACCCCCAGTCACAAGCATCTTTGTGTAGCCCTTCCCCATCGCTGTTTTCCCATGGCAAGAAGTGCCTAGTTCAGAAAGCATCAGCCCCGAGCCCTTTGATCTTTTCTTTCTCAAGAGAAAAAAGATTAAAAAGAGACAAGAAGTTAAGGATTTGTGAGGGGGAACGGAACATGAATAGCAAATTCTGCTGTGGAGGTCACCTCCCCCCGGCTTTCTTCCTGTGTGATCAGGAGGAGGGAAGGGTGCAGAGCGGGTTGTGGGGCATCCAGGGAGGAGGGGAGTAAATTGGGGGCAGAGGAGTGGGGGTGGAGTGGTGAAGCCCTTCAAAAGGAACAATGCTGCCAGCTCTGGCATTGTCAGGCGGCCCTTTACAGAGGACCATGAATACAGGTTATAAATTCTTTGGCCATTCAGAGAGCTCTCCAAACCTGATTCCATCCTGCTCTAAACCAGGCCTGAGCCCTATCAGTTGCATAGCAATGAAGTCATTTACATCTGGATAGTTAATCTCCAATTCACTTGACAGTTTATCTCCCCTTTGGAAGAGCAGCAGTGCCTGCTCTATTGTCTTGGAGCCAGTGGATGATCATCAGCTGGGCCAGCACCTCTGTTTTGTGCTCAGCAAAGATAAGCAGGGTGGGTGTTGATATGAAACATGAAGTTATTGCCACAAGCCGCTTGATTCTGGTGTCCTTTCACTTGACACCTTCCTCATCTTCACCCTTTGCCCCTCTAGTGTGGCAGTGCCATATCCCTCCATCACTGTTGCAGTATGACTGGACTGTGACTTTTCTGATGTGAATGGCATTAGATGAACAATTGGCAATCCAGAATTGTTTAGTTTGTTCTCCTTTACTGCGGTCTCCTAATTCTGCACTGATTTTTATCTCTGAATATTTTCACAGAATCACAGTATCGTTAGGGTGGGAAAAGCTCTCTAAGATCACCAAGTCCAGCCGTTCCCCCAGCACTGCCAAGCCCAACAGTAAGCCGTGTCCCCAAGTGCCATATCTCTACATGTTTTGAACATTTTCAGGAATGGTGATTCCACCACTTCCCTGGGCAGATCCTCCAGGGTGCCCTGCAGTTACATCACAGGGAGTTGGAGCAGCCTGGGATGTCCCTGAGGATGGGAGAAGCAACATTCACCCAAACCCCAGCAAGAGGAGGGGATGTGACCTGTGAGCCAAGGCTTTTTGAGTAGCACTGATTCAGCCCATTGTGCCTGGAGAAATAACTGGTATTGCACATCCAAACAGGCACCGATGCAGAGAGGGAACTTGGTGCTGTTGGGCTGTGTGGGCCTGTGGAGGTGAGCACACGGCCTGGTTTGGCAGATGGACTCAGTATTCTGTTTGTGTTAGGAAAGTGAATTAGGAAAGGAGACCTTTGGGGTCAGAAGACAAAGTTAAGTGTGAGAATTCCTTAATTTATTCATGTTTTTAAGTCTCCAACTTTAATTTCCTGCAGTCAGTATTTGTATGTATTTGATGTGGTTTGGACATGATCTGGAGAAGGGCCACTCTAATTAAATATCCCTCTTCTTTTATCTGGAGTGGCTGCAAATCTTTAACTGGGCCTTTTGTTTCCTCTAACACAGAGTGCATTTACTGTGCTCTGGTCAGAACAGTGGCTGACAGGTTTTGTGTGGTTAACACCAAACTGTGAAAAATAGTGAGGTAAAGTAAAAATTGATGGGAATTTAAAACCTAATACTGAGTTGAGGCAGGAAAGCACCTTTGGCTTTTTTTCTAAGTACTAAACAGTCTTTCATTTGTAGGGAATGAAGAAAAGTCAGAGATGTTTCCTTTTCTCAGGAAAGCTCAAACTGTATCTGAGTTCCAGCAGTCCAGCAGCTGAGACTGGAAGTGGAGCTCCAAAGACTGGGAACAGCCCTGTATCCACTGAGCTGTTCCTGCTCTTCTCTCCCTCCCATCTTACCTCTCCATGGAGGATCTGGAGCAGGAAGGTCACAGAAGTTCTTCAGTGAAGAGCAGCATCAGACTGTGGGAGCAGTCTGTCTCCAGCAGCAATGGAACTGTATTTCTGATCTGTGACCTCAAACTGGAATAAGTTTAATATTGGAAGATTTGGCTCAGCAACATGGCCTATCTTTCTTTAGCATGAGACTCCAGCCTGTTCTGGGGCCTGTCTGGGTGGACTCTACAGATGATGCCAGTTGGGTGTATCTTTGAGTCACTTTTGCTTCCTTTCCCCATTATTTTTAGGAAACCGGTGAGCATCCAGCAAACCAGGGGCTTACCCCCGCCTGCAGTGCCTAATGGACTCAGTCCTGCATTCTTGGGGAGCATTGCTAGTGGCATGATAGCAGTGATGTGGTGAGCAAAGCACAAGCACGGGCAAAAAGGCAAGTGCTACCCCACAGAATTCATTCTGTAATCACAAGGATAGTGACAGAAGGGAGAGTGTGAGCAGACAGGTGTGGTCAGAACGCTGCAGGGGTCCGGACCTCCCTGAGAAGGTGAGAACATAAAAGTGCTTCTCTGACAGTACGAGGCAGTTGAATGTCACGATATGACTGGACCAGAAGTAAAACCGGCCCCCCAGCACTGAGTGAGAAGTGACGGGTGTGAGCAGGAGAGGCCAGAGAAGCAGGGAGTGTGGGGTTTGAGGGCTGGGGCACAGAGGGCTGAGTGGCCACGACATGGAGTGGAAATGATTGTTGCAACAATGCTGCCTGGGCCATGAGTGAAACCAAATGACATTTTCTGAGACTGGAGGAAAAGGTGCTGCAGAAGCTGTGAGGGGGAGGAGGTGGAAGCCTTGCAGAACCTCCTGGTCCCTGTGCCACATGATTTCAGGTATCCTCTTGGTTGTGTCCCTCTCTGAGAGAAGCAGGTGGGAGCTGAGACACTGAAATGTGGCCAGACCGGAGGAGACCTTTGGGGTGGGTCTGGGCCTCGCAGTGCCCCGTGGAGCGATCGTGGGCTCACTGTCAGCCCAGCTCGTGGGCATGGACCACAGTGCCATGAGGCTGAGTGTCTCCTTTGTCTCTGCAGCCTGCGGACATGCATTTTTAGCTGTTAAATAGTAACATTTTTGTTTGCCAAGAACTTTTAAGTTCCATTTGTGCCTTGGTATTTCTCTGCTCAGGATGTTGCTGGGGAACCTGCAGATTGAAGAGGCCAGAGCTTGTTTCTCGCATTGGTTTGTAGGGATTCAGCCATGATACCCAAGGCTGCTCTCAGCTCACTGGGGAGCTCAAAGCAGGGAGCTTGTGCCCATGGCCAGGGCAATTCCTCCTCCTGAGGAGGAAAGTCATTTCCATTTGGGTGCAATAGTCATTACAGGAGCATGACAGGGTTTTAAAAGCATTTACTAATTAGTGTTGGTGTTCTAGAGACTTCCTCCAGAGCAGAAATTCCCCCCAGCTTTGTCTTCCCACCCATCCCTGGCAGCTGAGGAGGAGTGTGGGATGACGCCGGCCCGGCTGTAACAGGGTGCGCTGAGCCCCCTCACCCTGGGTGACCTGCCCTGTGCACCCCCACTGCTGGCTGGAGCTGAAAGCGTCGAGGCAGGAGGAGGTTTGCATAAGAGGACACAAAGTGAAACTTGCCTTTTGAGAGTGATTCGATTTTTTCTTTAAAAAGGACCATTTTACCCAGGATTGGCCCATTTCCCATTCATTCTCTGCTTTACCTGGCCTGACAGTGCTGTGGGGCTGCTGCTGCTGCTGTGAACCATGGCTGTGTTTCTCCTCTGAGCCCCGGTGGGGCTGGCAGAGTCCTTGCAAAGTTTAAGCTATTGCTATTGGCAGGCATGAGCATTTCTTTTTGTTTGCTGCACCTGAGATCAGCCCTTTCAGCCCCAGGTGGGAAGAGTCAGGGGCTGGCTCCTGGGGAATGACACACTGAGTGTGATTAGTCACCGGGACAGCTCAGGTACCAACATGGTGCATCCTCCAACCTTTGGGGATTTAATGTCACTTCAGTGTGTGCCAGCAGAGAACTTACCCAAGCAAAATGATGTGATTAACCTTAAAATCTATGGGGACAATCAGTGTTTGGTAAATAAATTAAAGGATCCGAAAGAGTAACATCCTGTTTCAACTCATGAAAAAGATTTTTTTCTACAGAACCGAGACAGGGTTGCGGGTTTTTGTGTTTCTTTTTGGTGCTCAAGTGGAAGAGTGAGGAATCATTCCTTCCTGTGGAGTTCACCCTGCTCTTCCTTCACAACTCCTCATCACAGTGTTTAAAGGCCTTTTTATCATTCCTTGGTGTAGAAACCAATTTCTGTTTCTCTGTTGGTGCCTGGTGACCCTCAGCCATCTCTCCACAGGAAAGCTGTCAATTCTCTTCCTTATCTGCTCTGTGGTTTTTGTTTTTAAAATAGCCTAACAGGACTTCATTTTATTTTACTGCTGTGCATGTGTTTAAATGAAAATAAATTAGAATAAATAGCATTAATATAAATATTATTGTAGAGATTTAAAGTAAACAAAATTGTGATGTTCAAAGCTGTATTTTCCATAGAATCTGATGAAACCCTTTTACAGCAGTCTGGAAAGTGGGACACATGGGACGCAGATAGGACAGAGTGGGACTCTGTGCTTGGCAAACTTGCCATTTTCTTAGTTGAAATTTCAATCATAAGGCATCAGTTCCTTATATATAAGTTCCTCCGCTTTTTATTTTTTTTTTTAATTAAAAAACAAGATATTTAAATTTTTTCTTCTGCTGAATGGGAGCTGGCACATGGGCCCAGAGTGCCTGGGGAGTAGGTATCAATGTGGTGAATGCAGCTGGCTCTGGTTTTAAATTATAGAATCACAGAGTTACTTGAGTCAGAAGAGACCTTAAATATCATCTTTTTCTACCCTCGTGCCATGGGCAGGGACACCTTCCACTATCCCAGGCTGCTTCAAGCCCATCCAACCTCGCCTTGGACACTTCCAGGGATGGAGCAGCCACAGCTTATCTGCCCAACCTGTGCCAGGGCCTGCCCTGCCCTCTGGCAGTGGGAAGCCATTCCGCCTTGTCTTGTCCCTCCATCCCATGTCCCAAGTCCCTCTCCAGCTCACCTGGAGCCCCTTTAGGCTCTGGAAGGGGCTCTCAGGTGTCCCTGGAGCCTTCTTTTCTCCAGGTGAACACCCCCAGGTCTCCCAGCCTGTGTCCAGAGCAGAGGGGCTCCAGCCCTGGGAGCATCTCCATGTCTTCCTCTGGACTCATTCCAACAGCTCCATGTCCTTCCTGTGCTGGGACCCCAGAGCTGGAGACAGCAGTTCAGGTGGGATCTCACCTGAGCAGACCAGAGGGGCAGGATTCCCCCCTCACATGCTCCTCACACTGTGGGATGAGCCCAGGACACAGGGAGGGGGTTTTGGGCTGCCAGTGCACATGGCAGGGGGCATATACAGCTTTTCATCCACAAACACCCTTGGCATTTCCCCAGACAGGTATAGGAATTGGGGTTTCATGGGTGGAGAATTTACACTTGCACCCAGGATGCATCTGGAAAATGTCTCAATCAGCTGCTGATGATCACACCCTCATGCTCAGGTATCTGCAAAACAGCCCTGTAAACTGCAATCCATGCTTATGTTTGGGTGAGTGTTTGTCTGTGTCTGAGTACAGGAATTGCTGCTGGATTTACTCCTGGAAAATCCTGGGGCATGTGGGATTGGGTCTGTGCTGAGCTGAGGGCAGAAGTCCTCTCTGCTGCTGAAGAGATGGCGAGTTTCTGTGAATATTTGTTATCTTCCATGACGAAAGCCAGATGAGGAATTGCTGCTACTTATACCATTGAACTTTCCTAAAGAAATTCTCCCCTCAGTTAAGAACAAGCATGACAAATCCCAACCCAAAAGAATGGAGATGGGGAGTGGGAATTTATAATCTATGAAAAACAAGAGCTTTAAATGGAAAATGGCTTCACACCATAACACTTGGGACTCACCCTTCTATGCCTCAACCTGCATGGCCAGTGGAACCAAGAAAAAATGGGGAGTGAGTTTGTGTCTTCAGGAATTACAGCAGTGAGCGCTTCACTGGTGCCAGACACAGCCACTCACCCTGTCTGCATGATGGCAGGTGAAACCAGCATCTTTGTGCTCTGGGCACAGAGAACAAGCCCTAGGTGGTCCAGAGATGGGAATTAACCATTTGGGCATTTTTGGGGAGCACTGGAGGCCCAGGCTGGTAAAGGGCAGTGCTTCACTCAAGGGGCTTCAGACTCTGCCAGGACTGAGGGAAGTACTCAGCTGCTCTTTCACAAAATCACAGAATAGTTTGGGTTGGAAGGGACCCTAAACCTCATAGTGTTCCAATCCCTGCCATGGGCAGGGACACCTTCCACTATCCCAGGTTGCTCCAAGCCCCGTCCAACTTGGCCTTGGACACTTCCAGGGATGGGATAGCTACAGCTTCTGTGGACAACCTCTTTAGTGGCTCCCTGGGTTTGAGGGGGCTCCTTGTTTTCAGAGAGCTGCAGACAGGAGGGGAGAGTTGCCAGAGGCACTGGGGGTGCTGATGGAACCTTCTCCACTCATGGAGCCCCCCAGGCTTGGCCCTTTAGATCCTGCACAGGTTGGGTGCTGGCTGGCTCTGCCTTCGGGGGCAGTGGAAGGAGATGAAGATGTGAGCTGTTGTCTTACCTGGCCATTACTGCCGTGTTCTGCCCTGAGGGCTGTGGGCACACCAGGACCCTAACTCTGTGCCACAAAAATCCTTAGTGTCAAAACTCCACTCTCATGTCTTTGTTGGTGGTAATGGAGTGTCATTACTCCACAAAGCCCCTGGTTCACCCTGACCTCCCTGTGAGACCGTTATTCATGTGCAAAGGGCCCCAGTTTCCTGGGAGGACAGAGGGGCTCCCAACCCCTTAGGCAGATGGAGGTGTCCCCCAGGCGAGAGTGGCAACTCTTTAAGCCACTGTGCCTGGGTCATAATGCTGGATGCAGGACCCCACAGGAGAGGATGTGGTGGGGGAAGACCCCTGTGCAGGCTGGGAAGGATCAAGGAGAAGAGCTGTGGGTCAGGGATGAGAGCAGTACCTGTGACCTGCTCCCTGCCTGCCAAAAGTGGGAGCTAGAGGCAGGATCAGAACCTCAGAGGAATATATTTTTAAAAGTGTTTTCTTCTTGGACTAATGCAAAAAACAAAGAGCTCGTTTCAGTGCTCGCCTCCTCTTTCAAGCTGGATGGGATCCTGGATTTTTCAAAAGAAAACAAAGCATATTTCAAATGCAGGCTTTCTTTTAGCCTTTTTTTTCCTCCTTCCAGTTGCTTTCTGTTTGCTGACAGAGATTTCGGAGCCCTGGGGAAGGTACATCTGCCAATGATGATCTCGGCTCTCCATGAATCCAGGTCCTGTGTTGGGGAGCTCTGCCTCCCTGGCTGCTGCTTCTTCTCAGGCAAGAGTGGGCTGAGCCCTGCAGCAGGGACCTGGAACCACCTCCCTTGGGAATGACAGCATCATTGGGCTGGCACAGGAAAAAAGGGCTGCAGGTTGGCTGTACAAACCCTAATCTGCTCTCCCAAAATCCTGTCTCCTATGGCAGTTCCAGATCCTCTTGGGGCAGATGTGATGCTGCATTCAGTTAAGGCCTCAGACAATTCCTGACAGTGGTGGACTCCCATCTTTGCGTCCTTTTGACTGCTTGGCTGGAAGATTCCTCTTTTACTCCTGGAGAAACCAAGGTAGTGAAATGATCAGTCTCATGTCCTGTGGGAATGTCAGTGGCAGAGCGCTGGTTTCCAGAGACAGAGCTCCAGGACACAGGGGCTGGGGGATGTGTCAGACTCTGCCGCAGTGTCGGGTTGACATTAACCGCTAGACAAGGAGCCTGACAACCGGCAGGAGCCAGACCCTTCACAGTGCCCTCCTGAGCCTTATCAGAGGGAAATAAATCCTGCATGATTAGTTTTTTTTAAATGAGAATTCTTAGCAAATAAATGAACTGCCTGCACAGTGATAATGGGCTGTTTGGGAAGTGAGTCTGCAGAGTGTATATGCAGCTGGAAGTCATCGAAGCCATCTTATCCCTTGGAGTCTCCTGTGCTGAACTTGTGTTTACAATATCAGACAGGAAAAGGAATTTTTCAATGGGTACTTTTTGATAATTTTTTCAGCCCAGCAGCAGTGTAACTGAGGGCCTGTCTGCACAGGGCCGGGGTATCTTTGCTGGCTGCCGGGGCTTCACCTCCTCCTCTCCATGCCTTTCGTGTGATTTTGACACATTCTGCTCCACTCTAAATCTGTGTGTTGAGCTCTGATGGACACTGAATCCCATGGCCAGTGGTCCTAAAGGAATGTCAGTGAGGTTGACAAGCTGGTGGCTGCAGATGAGCCCACCACTCCTGCCCTCATCCCTCCCGTGGCTCCATGGTGTGCAAGGACACGGGTCCTCACACCACATAAAGCTGCTGTGATTTGGGGTTTACCCACCAACTATTTTTTCGCTTATTTTAATAAGTTTTCCTAAAGAATCCTGACATTTGTTCACTAGTTATAAGCTGGACTAGGAGCAGCCTTTCAGAGGATAGTCATAAATTCTTGATTGTCAATCATCTCCATGTCCATTTTCCCTGAGAGCTGCCTCTCCCTCCTTTCCTGCGATCTTCTCATCCATAAGGATCCCTTTGTATGGTTTCTGCTAAAAGTCAGGCCCAGATAATTGGCCAATTTCCTGCACTCTGGCAGTTTTGTGGATTCATTGTGCTTCTACTTATCTTCCTCCCTGTGTGCTGAGATCACCTCTCCTGGTGCAGTGTGGAGCCAGACCCAGCCATGGCTATGGATCAGCTCTGAAAGGCACACACAAAAGCTTGGAGTGTGGCGCTCTGGATGGTGATCCTGCCATTAGAATCACTTCTGTAGCAGGCAGGGAAACATGAGCTCCACTGAGCAGTGTGAGACCCTGCTTCAGAGGGAGAGGTAGAAAAATCCCCTCGAGGTGATTCAGCTCAGATTGCTGGGTCCAGCGTTAGGTAACCATGGAAAAAATGCAAATGGAGCTTGAAGCCCAATCTCCCAATTGTTTGTGTGTGTGAAATCTCTTGGCACCTCACATCCCTCTCTGAAAAGCTGGTATTTTTAGATTTACGACAGATTATTTTTGATGCTGGAGGCCTTAAAACTGTTCTGACATAAACCCAAGCTATTCTGCTATCTTCAAACATGAAGTCTTAAATGGGAACTGAAATTTATTGAACTGTATTTGAATTACAGTAGACCAGAGCACTTCAACATGTGCATGGAAGGAAGCCTGGGAAGAAGGGAAACAAACCTGACTGCGGATCAGAAACTGGAGCTTTTCAGAGGCACTACATGGGTTACTCCTCTCTGGAGCTGTACCCTGGAGAAATCAGCTTTGCATGTGAAGCCATCCCTGTCCAGCTGTGAAACCCAGCTGAAATGTAAACTTGTCTAAAGCATTCACGGGTGGTTTGCATCTGTATCTGTGTCTGATTAGCAGGAGTTGCGCAACAACAGCGGGTTCTGCTGCCAGTTCTTCCCTCCTTACCTTGACCCGTGGTTTCACTCTTTCATGCCTTGTTTTGTCTTTGGCTCAAACCAGCCTCCTCTGGGCAAGTTCAGCCTTGCTTTGTGGGTCTCCAGAAAGACAGAAGGCTGAATGATGGTTGTGATTCCTGGGGACAGTCATCATGCACAGGGCAGCCAGACAGCTCACCTGGAGTGGGGCTGGAAGTGGTCATGAGCCCAGGCTTTTTCTAATAGGATTTTCATGATAATTTGCTTCCCCTGTCATGTTGTTTCAAATTCCTCACAAGCCATACTTTTCACAGTCTGGATTTTCTCTCATGAATTTCTCAAGGGGCTATCTGGAGGGGAAACTATTTCTCACCATAACAAACAACCAAAGCCTTCATCGTTAAAAAATAAAGCACTAACATGGCCCTACAATGGACCCCTTTGTCAAGTCACATCTGTTTAGATCACCAGAAATTATAAGCCTTTACTTTTGAAAGTAACTTTCTTTTATCAAAATAGGAAAGAGGTCTGCAAAACATTCAGGAAAAATCTGCATGAAAGCGCAGGCATGTGGCAGTATTCCTCTGTGTTACACAGGAATACCAAACTGCCTGTGTATACAAATACTAGATTTAGGCTCTTCTCACTGAAGGTAAGGCAGAGGTCCCTGCTGTACTTGTGTAAAACGAGTGTGGAAAAAAAATCTGGCCTGCTGGACAGAAAAACTCTAATTTCAGAGCTAATACAGTCTACCTTGGGTTTAGCCCCAAAGTTTAAAATCTGTTTTCCCAAATGTTGTTTGCCAGTAATTGGCAAGAGGATTCACATGGGGAATGATGGAAAGTAGTATGTGAAGTCTCTTTGATCATTTGGGTTAAATAATCCACAGACATTTGTCCCTAGGTAATACAAGTGCCTGCCCACCCAGGAGAACTCAAAGTGCTGCTGCACCAGTACAGGCCAAAGCACAATTCCCAGAGGTCTCACAGGTGGGAATGCTGATGCTGTGGCAGGAAGAGCTGCCCCAAACCCACCACATAAGGCCCTGCTCTGTCTTACCAGCAATTCTCTCTCTCCCTTTCCAAGTCCTTTCCACAGGAGAGGTGGGAACCACCATCACAACATCTGATCTCCATACTTGGCGCTGGCCCAGGTGCAGCCTCTCTTTTGGGAAGAGGCCACCTTCCTCTGGAACAAGGGAGAGAGTTGGCAAGGCAGCCAGCCTTAGGACAGTGAGTGGAAGTCAGCTCTCACCAGATCATGAAGCTCTTCTGGGTACTTTTGAAAATCCAGAATATTTGGGCTGAATTGATCAGGTTGGAATTCTAGTAGGGCTCTGGAGCAGGGCTGTGGGGGCAGCCCAGAGGCACTGAGGTTTGAGGGTTGTCCATGAGCTCAGTGTGAGCTGTGGTTCTCAGGAAAGAGAGACATGTGGGTCTGAGTTCTTAAGACAGAAGGATTTTGTGAAAAATCCTGTCCACCAGCCAAGGTCACAACAGGCTCACTGTTGGCTGTAGCCAGGAAAGGAACAAATCTGCTGGTTTCCACTGAGCCAGTTGGGACACAAACTGGGCTCATCCTGTGTCACCAACAGCTCTCAAACCACCTTTGCTGTGTCACCGCAGAGACTTTCACTGGCAGTGGCTGAAAGGTCCTCAGCCCTTTGTCCGACGTGAAGCTGGAAATACACTCTAAATTCCCCTGCACTTGACTGAAGACCCTGTGTTTGTCCTAGATGAAAGAGGGAAAAAAGGAAGCAAATTTGTCTTTATGGAACTTTTTGCCCTCACAGAAAATCCTTCACATCCTTTTCAGGGGCACCACCAGTGGCGATGGATTGCACATCATTGCTGTGCATCCCATAAAGGGAATGGTTGTAGAAATTCCTCTTATTACATTTAATTGGTTTT
Source organism: Anabacerthia variegaticeps (assembly GCA_035583185.1). Lineage (NCBI taxonomy): Eukaryota > Metazoa > Chordata > Aves > Passeriformes > Furnariidae > Anabacerthia > Anabacerthia variegaticeps. The sequence continues at coordinate 10,849,251 of JAWWEW010000038.1, forward strand.
GAAATTAAGTGATCTGGAATTCCAGTGAGTGACTGTGAGAAGGATTTCTGCCTCAGAAGGCAGAGCAGCTTCTTGGAATGAGCTGGATACATGGAAGGAATGCTGCCAATAGTTAACTTTAAGAATTATGATACTAGAACTAGGCCAATTTAGGTCAGTGCATGTAGAGAGTTCCCTGTTTAACTCCTGCACTGCAGGTACTGTGTTCTGACAGCTCTGGAGGGACAAGAGACCATTTAACATCCTTAAGGAAAAAGGATGTTTGCTGAGGCAAGGCTGGAAGATGTCAATCCTCTGTATTTCTCATCCTGAATGTTAAAAAGCAGAGCTGCTTCTTGCCTGTCCTTTCCCCAAGCATTTGATCCTGCTAAGTGGTTTAATTCATTCATAAATGCTCTCTGGACTGCACAGTCGTGCCAAATATGCAACTGTCTGGGTAAGGGTGTACAAACAAGGTGTGCCTGATTCCTGCAGGTAGTTACCGTGGCAAGTGCAAACATGCACTGGGAATTTGAATACACACATGAACAGACATCCCGATTAGCAAAGAATTTCTGAATGCAGAGACCTGATTTGAACAACAAGTCGTGGTATCTGTACAGGTAAATGATGTGTACCACTGCACATGAATTTCGAAACTCTATTTCTAAGGAATATAAGGATTTCTATGTATTAGACCACAAAGCTTATCTGAGTTTCCCCTTTTTAACCATAGTGATGAGATCACTGGAAAAAGAGTGACCCCCTGTTCATCCCCCTTCCTCCTTCTGAGTGCCATGTGCTAAACACCAGCCAGTGCTCAGTTTCAAGCCTGAATATCTTGGGAAAGCAAGATCCAGAGATGGAGGTGACAGAATAACGGAACTCACAACCTGGGGAGCCATCTCTTACAGGCCAGGAAAAATAAAACATCCAGCTCCTGAGCTCCAGGAGCCTCCAGTCGCAAGGAATGGAGGTGTAGGTGTGAGAAGGACACTTGTTCCTCTTCATGTCACCCAGACTGTCACCAGCAGCAGCAGGGTGAAGCCTAAAACAATGAACTGATCGAAGCACTGTGAGAGCTGTCCAGTAGTGTCTGTGCTCCCCAGCCCCCCCTGCGCTGTCCCTGTGGGGCTCTGACCTGTGGAGGTTCAGATGGTACCGGTTGGGGCGTCTTCTTCCCTCACGCTCTTCCCTTTCAGGCAGAGGGAAACCAAAGGCTGTTGACATCTGTGGGCCCCCAGAACCTGAGCACATGCTGGTGGCCAGCCTTGGGTTGTCTGGCTATAAACTCACGTGTCACAGGGAGCATCTGCACTTACTGCTTTCAGCTGCAGCTTGAAAATACCTGTGAATCCACAGTGACCCCAGAAGTCACAAGGATGGACAGTCTAAGGCCACAGAGTGCCCGATCCTTGCCATGCATTTGCCATTTTACTGTTGTTCCAGTCCTCAGGTGGTTGCATTTAGCATCAGTGATGTCTGTGCTCCTCTCCTCTAGCAGGAGTCACCTTTTCAGTTATTACTGTCTTCTTCTAAAGAGGAAATGCTGTTGCTTTTTTTGGAGCTTTTAAAGACTTATTTTTCAAAACCATTTTAGAAACGTGCCTTGAAAGGTGGTGTCTGATGGGCGGGGTGCTCACTGCCACCAGGCAGCCAAAGCCATGGGAAAAAGGCAAACTGCTCTTAGATACTTAAGGCATGCAAAGAAAAACGTTTTTAAAAAAAGATGTGGAGTGCAAATAATTTGTCTTTTTGCAGTGCTACATGCAACACAAACAACTCACCACATCAGCCAACAAACAGCTGTGTCAGCAGAAATGCAGAATCAGAGTGTGCTGGGCTGGGGGGAAGAACACCCTGAGCTGACACAAAATGGGACAAGGACTAGCATGGACCTGGGCCTTGAGAGCAGAACACCCCCAGGGCCAGAGCCCCCACAAGGGCAGAGCCAATAGTTCCTTCACTACTCCCTTTTCCAAAGTATAGTTGTCCCCTTGGCTCATGTAGAATCAGCCTGGGAAAGTTGAGTATCACCCAACTGTAACACAGGGTAGCTGAACTGCATGGCAGTATCTGGAGCTTATGGATGTGTCTGGTTTGACCTTTTCTTGTCATTTTTTGCATGCATTTATGGATGTTCTTGCTGTCCGTTAAGTCCCCCTCCACTTGCAGTCCACTTTGAGTGCAGGTGTCAGTGACACGTAGGTGACAAAGTGCCAGTGCTTCTGTCTCCCCCCTTGCTGCAGGAATGCCCAGTTTGCAGTGTGTTACTTTGACTGGTGTGTGTGGAGCATCTCCTGCACCTGTGGCCGGGATGGCATACGGGAGATGGAAGCAGGGCCATATGAACTCTGCGTTTTGGGGATTGTCTCTCTCCGCGTGCCCCTGAGGTGCCATGCAGCTCTCCCTGCCATGGCTGCAGGCAGGCAAAGCCTCTGCAGGGCTGGTGAGCCCATGGAGCATTAAAACTACATTGAGAACTCACTGCCAGCAGAACCACAGGGAGAGGAGCTACTGTGACCCAGAAGTGTAGTCTGGCCACCTGCAAGGGACAGCACTGGAGGGCTTGTCAGGGTGAGTGGGACACAAGGATGCAACAGGCTGGGGGAACGGGTGGGATTCCCTTTCCTTCCACCTTCCTTCCACCACAGCATGAAGCCAGCACTTGTGAAGAGGTTTCTTGTGCCTCTGTGGTGCCTGTGGGGGAGCTGGAGAGGGACACTGGACAAAGGCGTAGAGTGACAGGACGAGGGGGAATGGCTTCCCACTGCCAGAGGGCAAGCTTAGATTGGATTTTGGGAAGGAACTGTTCCCTGTGAGGGTGGGCATGCCCTGGCACAGGTTGGGCAGAGAAGCTCCATCCCTGCAAGTGTCCAAGGCCAGGTTAGATGGGGCTGGGAGCAACATGAGATAGAGGAAGTTGCCCCTGTCCATGGCAGGGGGGTTGGAACAAAATGATCTTTAAGGTCCTTTCAACCCAAGCCATTCTTGGATTCTGACAGTGAGTGCAGGGGCTTAGTAGCTACTTTGTTCAGGTAGTTGTGATATTTGTTATGTTTTTTTGAGATTTCCCATCTTTCCTTTGGCTGCTGTTCGTTGCAGCATATGCCTGGCCTGACGCAGGTGTGGCTCTTGTTTGGTACAAGCTGTCCCCTGTGCTCGTCTCTGAGCCGAGCTCCGCACCGGAGCAGAGACAGAGCCAGGTCCCACCAGGAGCAAGGGCTGTGCCTGGCAAGGTCCTGCGTCTCCCCAACACTATGCATGATGCCCTGGTTGGCACCATCCAGGCAAGACACTGGGGAGATCCAGCCATGCAGGAAGAAGAGCTCTATGGGTTAGAAACCTCTGTCCTCCCACAGCAAAGAGCTGTGAGCCCAGGACAGAGGGACATGCAGCACCTGCTGAGGCACTTTGGCTGTTCTCTGACAGGGCACAAGCTGCTCCAGCAGCCCAGGCAATTCAGAAAAATAATCTAGTTTGTTCTCATTATCCCCATCAGAACTCATAAAAAAAAAATCATGCCCTCAGAACCAATAGCCAAATTTTTGCCTGTTTACGTCTCATGTTGGAGCCTGAGTAATGTGGGGAGATGAGAGCAGTAAACAGAGTTGTAAACAGAACAAACCTGGAGAGCACAGCAAAGGGCAGCCCTGTGCAATGTTGTTCTTAGTGTCAGTGTAATTTGTGTGCGGTTTCATTTAGTTTATAAAGTCAGCGCAGCGACTGGATACACTGGATGAGATAATTGGAAAATGCCTCACTCACCGGGATGGATCCAAGGTTTAACTCTAAGCTTAAATTCACATGTAATTCCTGCCAGGCGCTTGAGCCCGGGGTTTAAGCCTGGGTGCACTCAGGGCTGTTCCTGGGTGGGAGCAGAGGGCAGGTCCCGGTGCCCTGGCCAGGTGTGCGGGGGGCCAGGGCCACAGACCCTCCTGGCAGGGCTCACATGGGAGCTGCCCCGGCTGTGAAGTCATGGTTTGGTTCTCAGGCTATTTTTGAGTGCAGCAATGTGAGTGTAACCAGCGCTTCAGCACTTTCCCACACCTTTCATGTGACACAGGACTCTGCCCAGTCATAGGACTCTGTCCCCGGGACTTAAAAATTGTCACAGTTTCACTTCCCTTGTGGTTTTTTTCTCCCTTCCTTTCTGGAGGCAGCTCCCTTTGCAGCCCTGATAGATGCCTGGGGAACTGCCGTGTATGTCTCCTTCCTGAAAAACTACCTTCTTTGGGATATTCTCACCAATTTTGAATTGTTTTTGCAGGTAGGCAGGGTCCTTTTCAGTGTCGGTAGATGTGTTTAACACCAGCTGTTCTGTATCCTGAAGCACAGAACCAACTCTTGGGGCAGAAAAAGAGCTTTTTGGGTTGTTTTATACATAATTTCCACCTTATTGCAGTTTTAATTAACATTTAAAAATAACGAAGTGTACAGCAATTTGCATCTTTCTAATGAAATGGTTAAAAAAAGCAAACCCCAGGTATTGCACATCTACGGCCTTCAGATGGATAGTGGATTGCTGTCTGCTCCTGCTCCTTCAAGTCTTGTCTCCCATTGCTCTGTTAAGGGGGGGAGTGCCCAACCAAGGTACTTGGGGAAATCAGCTATACAGAAAATGCTGCAGTTATCCGTATAAACCCCAAACCATCCACAAGTTGCTGATTCCCTGATCTGCTTCAATTCCCCAATCTGCCTCAATTACAAGCAGTCCAGGGATTGTTGGGGCACCAGGCATGGAAAGTGCTCACTCAGTGAGTTTTGTGCTGGTGGTGTTCCTTTAATTCTAACGTACTGTGAGACTGTTAATTAAAAAAAGCATACCAAAATGAAGTGCTCCTTGTAGAACCAAGAACCTGTCATTTGCATGAAAACCCTGGATTATAAACTGCTTCTTCTACTTTTGCTGCCAAATATGCAAAGTAAATTGCACAATTTTGGGGATGCAGTTGAGCCGCTTTGTGTTTTTCTTTCTCCAACTGAGAAGAAACATTTTTTCCCATCTGAGAGGGAGCGTTTGTTTTTCTTGCTGTGTAATACTTACAGCTCCCATCGTCAGCAATACAATAACTTCTCCACCGTTTCTTATCTCACTTCAGCTTGATGTTGGGATTTTTCTAAGACAAGGAATGTTTGTTTGTTTTATTTGCTTGCTCTAATTATGTAGTTATTTTTCCAAATAAAAGAAAGTGAAGTTTACAGAGCAAAGCAGTGATGGCAGTTGTGAGCTGTGCTGAGTCTCATTCCCATCCCTGCTCAGGCGTGAGAATGTTCTCAGCCAGTGGGACTGTTTGCATCCAAACTTTTCTCCTCTGTAGTTGTCACATACCCAAGTCATTTCCCCAAGCTTCATCCATCGATTGCACAATCGATTACTGCTTTATGACAGATATTGGGATGCTTCCTTATTTTCTTAATGCTTTTTTTTCAATTGGAAGCTTATGAAATGTTGGATAATGTTTCAACAGAGTTGTGGTGTAGCCCAGGAGGTGGGACAGACCCCTTCCCAGCACAGGGAGGCTTTTAGAGACCTGCCTCAGTACATCCTTAAATTCATGTGCTGGCCACTGCATTGCTGAGAATGGGTTTGTGAGTGGGATCTCCTCAGTGGGAGGGGCAAATGGGACACACTGTTCTCAGGGTGGGTCAGCAAAGAACAGGTTGGCACAGAGAATGGGTGTTTCCTAGGGAGGGTTTACACTATCACAGAGAGTTTTAAAATACTTTAGAACATTTAAAATTGGATAGGCTTTTGATAAGCTTTTATGTTTCTATAAATCAGAACAGTTGGGGTGTTCAGTCATGGCCCTTTTATAGGCAGACTGTGCTCTGGGGTCACTGTAAGTGTCCAAGCCCTGTTTTCCAGACGGGACAGTCCATTCCCTGTGTGTTACATCTCCTGAGTTGGGTATTTTGTCCCTTCTCTATCGCTTCACTGCCCTTATCTAAACTATCTCTTTGGATTTTTGTAGTGTCCCACCAGATACCTCAGCACTGCGCACTGGCAGATGACGCAAAGGGCTCACATTGCCCCTCACTCCTGGTGCTGCTACCATGGGGGCCAAGCACAGCTCCTGCAGCCCACAGGCCACAGCAGGTTGTCCCACCCCAGTGACATAGTTCAGCCCACATAAAGGTGTAAAACATTGCCTGTTCAACTGATGATCTCAGTGTATTTATCCTCAAAAGGCTTGAACAACTAAGAGAGGAAAATAAGCTACAATCCTTCAACATCAGAAGTTAGAAAGGATTTTGGGGCATCCCTGGCATCAATATAGAATTGATATGAGTTTGATCTGAATAAGAAGAGGGCTGTGAGTGCTTACATGAAATGTTTCTCCCTTGGGGTTCATCTGAGATTCTTTTGAAATCAGTGTAGAGGTTCTGATATTGAGTGTAAACTTGAGGATCCTTGTGGTGACATTTATGTCCCCCAGTTTTGGACTCCTAACAATCAGACAAGTGGTGTAAGCTCCTGGAAGAGACACGGATGTCTCCAGGGCCACTTCCACCAGTCCTGAGGCACATGGGGACATGAGTGACCTGCTGCAGGTCCCTGTCTCTCTCCACCAGGTTTTGGGAGAGCCTCTGTGACCCACTCGGCACTTTGAGATGTTTGGGCTTTACCTTGGTGAGAAGGTCTGGGTGCCTGTCTCTGCACTGAAATCCGTTCATATGTTCCTACATTTCAGAAAAAATGTTTAAGAGAGATTTGAGTCTATGATAAATTACTTGCAAGTCTACCACAACTGTTCAGGATTTGCCAAGTCTCAGCATCCCAGTGTCATCTCCCCAGGAGGGTTTTCCTGCTGTTAGACTTCTGCTGCACTGCTTGAGTGCAAACAAAGAGCTCAGCCAGCAGGATTGAAGCCCAGAATTTGAAAGCATTAGGCTGTTAGCATAACATGGACTTACTTGCTCTCAAAATGTGTTTATAGGTAAGACTTTGGGAGTTTGCAGGGAATTCCACAAAGAAAATGGAAGGGCAACATCTGTGATACACCATGAAGTGAGACCACAGCAGTGGAGAGCAGCTGGGTTGAACTTTCTGAGATTCCTTCCTACTGCAAAGAAACTCTGGGTTTAAGAAAGCTGTACCCTTGCTGCCCCCCCAGAACAGAATGGTAAAAGTAATCACAGAACCACAGACTGGTTTGGATTGGAAGGGACCTTAAAGCTCATCTCATTCCACCCCCTGCCATGGGTAGGGACACCTTCCGCTATCCCAGCTTGCTCCAAGTCCCATCCAACCTGGCCTTGGACTCTTCCAGGGATGGGGCAGCCACAGCTTCTCTGGACAGCGTGTGCCAGGGCCTCACTACCCTCAAAGGGAAGAATTTTTTTCTTATATCTAACCTAAATCTACCCTCTGCCAGTGAGAAGCCATTCTCCCTTGTCTTGTCCCTCCATCCCTTGTCCCAAGTCTCTCTCCAGCTCTCTTGGAGCCCCTTTAGGCCTTGGAAGGGGCTCTAAGATCTCTCCGGAGCCTTTTCTTCTCTGGGCTGAATAACCCCCAGCTCTCCCAGCCTGGCTCCAGAGCAGAGGGACTCCAGCCCTTGGAGCATCTCCGTGGCCTCATCTGGCCATGTTCTAATAGCTCCAAATCCTTCCTGTGCTGGTATCCTAGAGCTAGAGAGAGCTCTGCAGGTGAGGTCTCACCTGACCAGGACAGAGGGGTAGAATCCTCCCCTCACCTGCAGCCCACACCATGGGATGAGCCCAGAAAATGGGGGGTTTCTGGGCTGCAGAGCACGTGGCTGCCTAAGCATTACCTTCCTACAACCCTGTATCTCTGCATGGTGAAAGGTGAGGGCTCAGGTACCCATATGCAGATGAAGGGTTTATTTGTAAACCCTCCTAATCCAAAAATATTGGGATAGCACCGAATCTAAACATCTAGATCACCAGACTTGAGTTAAGTGTTATAGCCATTAAAGCTTGTGACAGAACCTCTTCTTGAGTACTGCAGGATGGAAATTACCCCTCACCCTGCAAACACAGCTGCATCTGGCTGGAGCAGAGGCAGCCTGGCACCTCATGGGCCAAGCAGGGAGGTCATATCCCTGGGCTTCACTGGATGCTGTACCTGAAAACCTGCCCTGGTTTGCAGCCAAACCCATCATCTCAGCTGGTGTGATTTTTGGAGGACCTTCAGTGGAGAGAGAAGAAATAGTGTACTGCAGGACAGTGGCAGCTGCTCTGGGGCTGCAGTTCCTGGAATGGTGCTTCTGGTGTCCAGAGCCCACCACAGCCTTCTCACACATAATTGTCTCTTAGAGCCAATGTTGAGCTCCTGACAGTCTTCTAATCTGTCCTGACATGCACCCAGATGCTCACTGAGTGTCATTTCCTGCTCTACAGAGCCCAGATTGTTCCTGACTGGCCCTTGGATTTGAGCAATCGCTTTAATTTTTCTCCCTCATTTATTTCCTTGGCCTGAGGGAACTGGGCTTCAGCCCCTTCTGTAAACCTCCTGATCGTGCATCATGTGAAATGTTCTCCACAAGGGCAAGGGCTGGATTTATGGACTGGACTCTGCTGAGTTTAGTGATGCTGCAGCACAAAGAGTCTGCTGCTCCGAGTGAGCGCAGTTGGATGCACACGTCTCCTGCAGGCACCTGGTGTGGTGCTGGTGGGAGCACTGGGAGAGGGTTCCTGCGGCTGCTGGGAAGCATCAAGGGTTCCAGTCTGATGTTGCTGAACTCAAACAAGGCTTGGTCTGAGGGAAGAGCAAGTGCTGCTCCTTTTCGTGTTGTTGACTCCTGCTTTCACACCCAGGACGGCCCAGGGCTTCCTGAGAGGAAAAGAGCCACGGGAGCCCTGGCTGTGGTGCGGGAGCAGAGCAGGGAGACGGCAGCAGATGTGCTGGGACAGCTCTGCCTGCTTGCCTTCCAGAGGGAGTGCTCCACTGGAGTCCTTTCCAAACCACTTTGGTTTAATTAGCAACTTCTGGCTTCACTATCTCACTGGTCTGTTTATCTTTTGTCTGAGCAAGTTTTCCTCTCTTCCTGTTGTTGTTCTTCCTTCCTGAGGGGAGCAGGGACTGTGCAGACACCCTGCCCCATGCCTGGGGACTCCTTCTGCCACCCCCTTTCCTCTCCCAAACATGCAGGCTGGTGTTTGCCTCAGGAAATGTCTCTTGTCACCCATCGCACCCTTTGATTTCACTTTTGTGTGAAGGAGGTTCTTTGGGAAGCAAGGTGCTGGAGGCCAGAGGCACAGTGATGGGAGCGGCAGTGAGGACAGAGCTCAGAAAGCCACAGCCAGGCTCGGAGCTCTCACCTCGCAGTCACGGTGGGGCCCATCCTGGTGGGGCCAGCCCCTCGTGCTGGCGGTGCTGGGGCCCTCGGCGCATCCCCGCGGCCCGTGGGTGGTGCTGGAGCAGAGAGAGGACATCTGAGCTGCCCTCGGCGGAGCCCAGCTGTTCATGCCGATGGAAGCCATCCAAACACCAGCACATGGGCTCCGGCTCAGCCCCGGAGTCAGCCCTGCTCTGCAGCGGGCAGGCACCAGCCATAAATACAGGCCACTGTGTTACTAATGCACCCACCGTAAATGTTTTATATAACCTCATAAACTCCGAGTAGCTGTAATCTCATCAAGCCCCTGGCCTTTGCTGGGCTGGCATTCGAGGCAAGAGGCCTGGAAAAGCCAGGCCATCTGCAGTGGTAATGAGTTTCTCATCCTTCCAGAAAGAGAATAGTCCCTCGGTGCCTGCCCCGTGGGGTCTCATGTGCTGGAGACTGCATGGGATTTTCCTAACTTGCATGTCAGCAAGGGTCTAGTGGTGCAGCAGGGAGAATCCAGAGTGAACTGCTAGATGTGACCCTTAAATTCATCCGTCAAACTGCTGCCATGGCAGGACAAGTGAAACAACAGATCCCTAGCAGGGAAAGATCATTGTACGCAGAGCAATTAAGTGGTCTGTAAATGAACCTCAGATCCAAGTGCAAGGTGCTGCTGATGACAGCTGTTTTGTTTGGTGGAATTAAGCTTTTCCGTCCCTTCAGAGCTGCCTGGAGACTCCTGCAGGCTGTGGGGCAGAAGGACCCCACCCCCAAGCTGCCGAGGACTGTTTTTACAGGGACTGTGTCTTATCTCTTAATGCATCAATTTCTCTGTCTCAATCGTTTCTGAACAGCCTTCACAGAGGACTTGAGCCCTCCTTCCACTGCCCCGTCCTCTGTGTCCCAGCCCTGCACTGATGGTTATCGTGGGAGGACCTCCCTCAGACTCAGCTCCTCCGTCTCATGGAAGACCCTGCCTCCCTCCCGGCCTCTCATCCTGGAAACCCTCCCTGCTCCCCTCCCGCCTGTCCAGCTCAGCACAGGCAGATGGTTTCTGTTGCAGCTGTCGGCCGCAGCTGCAGCTCTGCCCTCATCCTCCTCCCTGAGCGCTGTGCCCAGCCTGCCCCTGCCCCTCCTCAGTGCCACCGCTCTACAGATGACAGCTCACTGCCAGGGGTAGCTGGATGAGTCGGCTCTTCACCTTCACACCAGGAATTTTCACGCGGGCTCTGCCTGCATGGGAGTGTTGGACAGCAAAAACATTCCATTTGTTTCTCAGTGGGTGAAGTCTTCACCCAGCCTTCAGGCTTAATCTTTGGGGGATTCTGGGTGTTTCAGATCTCTTGCATTCGTTCCTCTCAGTAGTAATCACAGAGGTATGGCCCCTATGGGAAAACTTGCTGCTCCTGCTGGATCTTGGAGCACATGCCCAGCGATTGCCTTTCCAAGCACCTAAAAAGTCCCTGGGGTAATAACACCACAACGAGAAGATAACAAGGGAAGAGTAGTGCCCATGGAGTGGACCCTCCCTCCATGCAGAGGCTGGGCAGAAAGCAGGTTTGGAAAGACCCGATGAGAGATGTGCATAGACGTGCATCTCCTGGTGTGGGATAGTTTGTTCCTGGTCACACAGGGGAGAAGGCATCTGCCTGGAAATCTCATTTTCACACTCCCACTGTCTGAGTTTTCAATTCAAACCCTGCCCCAAACATGCATCTGCATTCCTGTCCATTTTTTCGCTATCACTTCTTGTTTCACCCTCCCTGCCCCCATTTGAAGCGTTTTTTTCTGGATGAAAGTGTTCAGACAGGAATAGTTGGGGTTCCTTCGTTCCTGAAATGCCTTCCTGGCCCTGGGCTGCTCTGCCAGCCACCAGTCCCACATCCCCAGTCCTGCCTGCTGGCTCAGCCTGGTCACTTACTGCTTGTAGCGAGCCCAAATCATCCAGATCCCTGTTCCAGGATGGATCCAGGGGTTGAGTTTTAGTCTGTTGGTCCTTACCAAGTTCCTTTTCTTGTAAATTGATGTCATGAGAAACAAGAAAATGCTTTCCAGCCTCCTACTTTCCCGTTACCCTCAGGGCTTTCAGTAGCAGGCAGTGCCCATCTCTGCCAATCCTGTGTTTTCTGGGCTCTCTGAGAGCCTCTCCTTTGAGAAGAGCCATGGAGCAGCATTTTGTGTGTGTTTGGTGAGCATGTGAGAGGCACCAGTGCTGGTTCTCCCCAGCCAGCTCGGCTGCAGGACGGCTGTGCTCTGAACACTGTGTCGAATGTGCTCCGATTTCAGTGGGATTCCAGCTCATGGTGGTTCACATGGAGCAGTTCAGCTCCTGGGCTCAGCCCCACACAGCTCCTGCCAGAGAGCTCAGCTCTGCAGAGATGAGCCAACTCCACATAGAACGTGGGGCTGATATTGCTGCAACTGATCTTGGCCCCATCCGTGGGAGAAAATACTCTTGGCAGAGAACTGGCCTTTGCTCCTCGCTTTTCCTCCTGCCTGCTGACCCTCTCCCAGAGGAACTGGCTCCCCACACCGGGTGGCTTCTGGGGCTGATGGAGACCTCTCCCTCCATGGAGGGACCTCCTGACAAACCCTCTGGTCACCACTACAACCTGTTCCTTCTGATCAATGTCATTGAAGTTTCCCCAAGCCCCAGACTCATGTCATCTCTCCAGAGATGCACAAGTCTATGCACAAGCCAGGGCAGAAGTTTGAGCTCTTTTTGGAAATGAGCTGGAGATGCCACCTCCTGCATCTGAGCTCTTGCCTTTGCAGGCCTTGCAATGAGTGACCAGTTCCTTGCAGAGCACCTCCTGTGCCCGAGCTGATCCAGCTCTTCTGCTTGCAGCCAGGAGAGCATGGAGGAGATACCTGAGGAGGGCTTATCCCAGCTCAGAGATGGGAGCTTCCTCCTCCTCTCTTTGGGGGTGGGAGCTTTGCACTGAGACCTGTTGGTCTCCTTCACCCCACAGGGTTTTGGCTCTAGGGAGGCATGGGATGGACAGACAAGGTGAGACTGGGCTTGTCAAGGTGGTTTTCTCTGCTGGAGCCTCCCCAGGCAAAGGGGTCAGAGGTGCCTCAGGCCATGGTGAGAACAGTGCTGTGGGTGTGGAGCTGACCCTGACCCAGCAGGGTGGTGGAAGTGCGGACATGAGATGGAGTATTCAAAAAAACATGCGGATGTGGCACTTGAGGACGTAGTCTAGTGGTGAACATGGTGGTGGGTTGATGGTTGGACTTGATGATCTTAAAGGTCTACTGCAGCCTTAATAATTCCTTGAATTTGTGATGGAACCAGATTAAGGACAAGGTTCCAGTCCACCTCCTCTGGCCATTGACTCTCAGAAAGCCATTATCTGTTATCCGGGAGCTGTGATCAGGTTACTAACAGGAAAACTGGAGAGGAATCCATGGGGTCTCTTGAGGACTGAGGCCATGTTAACCCTTAGAGGTGACTGAGTAAACCTGGACTTCCTTACTGCAGCTCACGAACTGACTGTGCTTGCTCTGCTTGCTCTTATCTTGCCATAGCCCCAGCTCATCTGCCAAGAGTGGAAATCCCTCTGATGCTTTCTCAACTTCACACAGAGGTCATTGTCAGTAGTAAAAGAGCTGGTAGGAGACCTGATTTGAGAGCCATGGTGATGCATGAGTCAGAGCCCTGCCCATCCTGCCACCCTGGGTCTCAGGCAGGTGGGAACATCTCTGCAGACAGCTCCCATAGCAAGGACATGTGGGGTCAGGGGCTGAGTTTGAAGGTGATACATTTGCAGAGATGGAAAAAATTTGTGGTTGGGAAAATCCCTGTTAATTGGTGGAAATTTGGATCAAGTGAATTGAAAATGGGAATGCTCACATGCCAAACAAGTCATTCTTTTCCTGAATGTTCAAGAATGTACTGAACAGAGTAGGAAAAGCAGTTTACAGATGGAGATGTGAGACAGGATGCACTGACAGCCAGAGCCTCACCTCACTGTCCACCACCAAACTCCCTGCCAGCAGAGACTGCTCCAGGCAGGATGAACCTCAGGATTTTGGGTGGGTCAGTTTCTTCGTTCAAATAACAAGAGACAGGACAAGTGGAAACAGCCTCCAGTTGTGCCAAGGGAGGTTTAAATTGAATATTAGGGAAAATTTCTTCACTGAAAGGTGTGTTCGACACTGGCACAGGCTGTGCAGGGCAGTGGTGGAGTCTCCATCTCTGGAGGGATTTAAAATCCATCAGGATGTGGCACTTGGGGACATGGTGCCTTGGCAGTGCTGGGGCAACAGTTAGATGATGGTCTTAGGGGGCTTTTCCAACCGTAGTGGTTCTCTGATTCTATGATTCTGTGTTGCAGTGGCAGTTGCATAGCCTGCTGCTGAGACTCTGGATGTCTGATGGCAAGAAAATCACCCCACCTCGAGTCTCTGGGCATCAGTCCTTCTCTGAAATGATGAAAATCTGCCTGGGCCACTGCAGGAGCTGCAGAGCACAGGGCACAGCTCACTGAGGGCTTTGCTTCTGCTCTGCAGCCGCTGCCCACAGGAGATGAGTGTTGGAGCATTCAGATCTGTTCCCATTCCCATGCTGCTGTTGGAGTTGTCTCAGGGCAGGTCAGAAGACACAGGGCTGTGATTTGCAAGAAATCCAGCGACCTGACATGTTGTTCTCAGTGGGAGGGTGATGCCCACGCCAAGATGTGAGGAAAATAAATGGGGCCAAGCTGGGAGGGGCAAATCCAGATGTGCATCCAAGACACCCAGCCCTCATCCCGAGGCTGCATCCAGCAACTGTTACCTATGATTAAGAGTCTGTATCAATCTTGATGTCATGAAAGTCACCCAGACCGTGAAATCCCCGTGTTCAGTGTGGAAATGCGGCATTTGATGCATTTTTGTTTGAAATGCGTTAAATCTGCTTTAGAGGGGCCACGGGGAGGGTTTGGGTCCATGGGCCAGGAGGAGCTGTGCTGTCTCACTCCCTGGTGGAGCAGGGCATACAGATCCAGCGGTTCCTGACGGCTCATCCATGACAAACTCCAAAAATCGCAGAGATGTTTGCCACGGTCAGGCTGTGAAATCAGCCTCCTCTCTAGGAATGAGAAGCCTCCATAGCTACACTCCAGGGCTGCCGGCTGGCTGCGGCTTCCCTGCTGGAGGGCAGCTCCCAGCAGGGAGGCAGGCAGGGAAGCAGGGAGGGAAGCAGGCGGGGAGGGAGGCAGACAGAGAAGCAAGAAGGCAGGCAGGGAAGCGGGCAAAGAGGCAGGCAGGGCTGCCCAGCCTCCAGCATCCCAGAGGGATGGGAAAGCAGAGTGTAAACAGTGATTTGTCTCCCCACTCTCTGCATGTGCATCTGTGTGTTAGGAAGGGGCTTGTAACACCTATGGCCCTCCATTCACAGGCTCTTTGCAGGGTGGGCTGTAAAGCCACTCTTTGGGTGAGACACTCTGTTGGCAAGTGCAATGTGTTTTAGCAGCCAGATGGCCCTGGGGATATTCCCAACCATTCCAGCCATCCCTAGGGGTCCCTTCTGCCCCTGCAGCTAGAGGGAAAGTGTGGAAGCCAGTGTTGCTGCTGGTGGCTGTGTCAGGGCTCACGGTCTGCCCCATGTTTCCAACAACTCAGCAGCTACAAATCCACAAATGTGCTGATTGATAACTCTCTGAAGTGCTATTTCCCTTACTTTTCACAGAATATCCCAAATGCAGCTCTCCCTTTGGCAGTTCCCACTTGTGGAGTGAAGATGAGGGGTTTGGTCCCAAAAAGGGGCAGGTCCAAGAGGCCAGCAGTGGCTCCCTGCCTGAGCACGGGGCCTGGCAGCGCTTGTTTGTGCGAGGTAGAGTTCTCACGCTCTAAATATACAATCTGTGATAAGGGAAGGGAAAAAGCCCAGCATGGAAATATTCCTTCTGTAAGAGAAATAATTTGCTGCTGCTAAAAATATATGTTCATATTATTCCTGCCTTGGTCTGTAGCTTGATGGGAGAGAGTGCACACAGGCTGCCCTCAGGGGACGCGGCTCCCCGGCACAGACCCCGGCGCTCAGAGAGGCCGCGTGTCCGCTGGGGATGGAGAGGAGGAGGGAGCTCCTCGGCTTCACCCTGGTTTATCATCCCCATCGCTTTCTCAGGGCAATAAAACTGTGATATGGCGTTACCCTGAAGGTCGTAGGAACTAACCTCTAAGCAGGTGCTGACAGTGGGAAAGGAAAGTGATCATAGCGTTCCCAGAGCAGCTGGGAGCCCGTTCCTAGCCCCGGCTGCACACACAGGCAGGAACGGCTTTGTTCAAGGGGGACGTGTGTTTGGAGTGGTGGGATATGTGTAATCCCTTCCTGTCTCATCTGCAAAAGTCCCAGGCCTGGTGCTTCCTCCCCTGACTGCTGCTCCCGGGACCCTGGGTCCCCATTCCCAAGAAATTCTGTGCCCACAGGCGAGCAGACTCTGGCTGAGCCAAGTGGAGCAGCCAGATTTGCCAGGGGCTGCCCTGGGCTGGGAGACAGAGCCTGTCCAGGGTCCCTGCACTGCTTTGCCCAGAGTCCCTGCCCTGCCCGGGGTCCTGCCTCACGCTGCAGTTCCAAGTGAGGAATGAATGATGTTTGGCACTGCCACGGCCTCAGCCAGCAGAGCTAGACTTGGCTGACTTGAAGCCAGTTAGGACTATCTCTGTGAAGCCATTCCTGTTAGAAATGGCTGGAATCTTGGGCATTTTCTTGCAGATCTGTCTCTGGAGTCTGGTAGGTGGACACTGTGTCTGCTCAGGAGCAGGTTGTGTCTCCTATCTTGAGAATCACAGAATCACATAGAATGGTTTGCATTGAAAGGGACCTGTAAAGGCCAGCTCATTCCAGCCCCTGCCATCAGCAGGGACACCTTCCACTAGACCAGGATGCTCCAAGCCCTTTCCAACCTGGCCTTGAACACTTCCAGGTATGGGGCAGCCACAGCTTCTCCTGTGCCTGCCCACCCTCACAGGGAAGAATTTCTTCCTTATAGCTAATCTGAATCAACCTTCCTTCAGTTTAAAACTGTTACCCAAGAATATTACCCAGAATGCGGTCAAGGAGATGGTCAATATGGCAGAAGATGTTCTTGCCATCAGCAATTAAAACTGTAAATGCCAGCAGACCTTTCTACAGTTTTTGTAAACCATGTATAGCCTTGGTGTTGTTTTTTTGATTCTCAAACAACTCCTGTCTCATTTTGGGACAAAAATCTTTCCCCAGAGCATCCCATGACCAGTATTTAGGAAAAAATTTCTTCATTGAAAGGATTGTCAAGCCCTGGAACAGGCCACTGAGGGTCACTGGAGGAGTCACCATCCTCAGAGAGATTTAAAAACTGTGTACATGTGGCACTTGAGGACAGGATTTAGTAGTAGGCTTGGCAGTGCTGAGGGAACTTTTGAACTTAGAAGATGACTTTAGATGTTTTTTCAAGCTTAATGATTCCATGATTCTGTGTCCCCATAGCTCCCCACCATCCCTGAGCTGTGAGGGCAGTGGGGAGGGAGAGCACTGTGCGTGGGCACTCTGGGGCAGCAACAAGGGGAGCTTGGAGAGGAGAGGCACATCTGTGAGGTGTGGGCTGGATGCGCTGTCACTGCAACTGGGGCTGCAGCATCAGCACAGTGTGGTTTAGTGCAGGTTATGGACTGGGAGAAATGCAGAACACCAACCCCAGAGCAGACCTGGTGCTGCTCCATGCGGACTTCAGAGATGGTTCTGTGAGGACAGTGCTCTTGCTGGGTCTATGTGAGCTGTGGTGGCCAGGTGAGTCAGAGCCTGGTATGGCCCTTCACAGGGGAGCTGCAGTTTCCTCCCAGCCTTGGTGAAACCTCCAGGACTTGGTGTTCGCTCTCCATGGGCTGCCTGCTGTCCACCCTGGCACCGTGTCAGGAATGTCTGTGCTAGGCAGGGTGGGGGCATCGGCACCCAAAGAAAGGGAAAAGCTGCCTCCTTGTTTTTCCTGCTCCAGCCCCTCTCCCATTTCAATCACTGGGAAAGGCAGGGTCCAGCCTGGCTCAAGGTTGTGTCCTTTTGCTGCTGGCCCTGAGCCAGTGAGCGTGAGAGCGAGCAAGACACAATAACACGGATGTCAAACTCAGGATCCCTTCCCTGCAGACCGGGTGGGTGTGCAGGAGCACTGGGAGGGATTAGCAGAGCTGGACTAGCAGTCGGGCACGGCAAAGCTGTGAAATAGATTTTTTTCCCCAGGTATTTTTCAAAAAAAGAAAGAGCCTCCTGCCTCTACCCTGACAGGTTTTGGTGTGCAGTTCTGCCCCGTCGGTAATTCTGCTGCTCACTGGAGTGATTTTGCAAAGCCTGAGCACAGCTTGCTTGAAACCGAGGATGCAGGAGGGGTGACTGGGGCTTCTGCACAGCCCTTGATTTCAAAAAGTGAACGATGGCAATAGCTCTTCTCCTGCTCCAGTTCTCAAGCCCAGGCAGGATTTGTGTTTTGGATGCATTGGCTTAGTGACAATAACTTCTAAGAGTTAAGGGCAAGATGAGGTGAGCTGCTGCTTCAGCCAGTCAGTACAGCAGTACGGGCACGTGTGATGGAAGGGCACTGTAAAATAGCCTTTATCCTGCTTAAAACACAGGGAAGACGAAGCAGATCTGAATGTGGGCTCCTTGTCACTCCCTGCTCAGCCTGCTGCTACTCCTCCAGGGACACTGGCTTTGTGGGGAATCAGATGTTTGTAGAGTTTCTTTTCTTTTCTCCCATAATGGAAATGTTGGAATTTCTCAATACAGATGGAGCTTGGTTTGGGAATGGAGATGAGGAAGAGCAGAGATCCTCTCCCCTCCCTCTGCCCTCTGATCACCACAGTGCTGGGACCAGCCAGCATGCCTCAGCAGAGGAAGAAGAGACAGGAGAGTTGTGGTTTAAGGAAGTGTGTGTGTGTGTGTGTGTATGTATATATATATATATATATATATATAAAATACTGGAATATTTGGGATAACTAAATAAAAATGGTGCATTAGGTGGGGGGAAGGGATTGCTCAGAGATTTCCTACCAAGCTCTATTAGACTGTCACTTTGGTGTAACCTCAGTCACAGTGTTATTTCTCACCTGCCTCAGCCAAAAAGGAGGGTCACATTGTGCCCTGTCGTCTTCTTGCTAAAACAGAAGTGTTGGGATGCTGGCCCTCGGCCATGGCAGCAGCAGTAACAGTGTGGTTAGACAGCCCAACCCTGTACACATGCGTAGGGCCAGGGCTTGCAAATGTGTGTAAAATACAAACATTTATGCCAGGCCTAAAGGACCTGGGTGTGCTGGTTGCAGCAGCTGAACATGAGCCCAGATGTGCCCAAGTGGCCAAGAAGGCCAGTGGCATCTGGCTTGTGGCAGCAATAGTGTGGCAGCAGGACCAGGGCAGGGACCATCCCCCTGTACTGGGCACTGCTGAGGCCCCTTGAGTGCTGTGTCCAGTTCTTAGCCCCTCACTGCAAAAAAGACATTGAGCAGCTGGAGCATGTCCAGAGAAGGGAACAGAGCTGGGGAAGGGGCTGGAGCGCAAGACTGATGAGGAATGGCTGAGGGAGCGGGGGGGTGGGAGGGGGGGGGG